>CM076577.1:359992151-360225830 GCA_034641835.2 Pinus albicaulis
ATCTCTTGTATTCTATAAAAATTTTCAACTTCCATACCAATATTTAGATAAGTAGGTGTCCAGAAATAAAATTTAAAGTATTGAATATATAATAAACATTATTTTACCCTAAAATTGTTCAACTTCGACACCAATCCTTAGATAAATAGCTGTCCATATTAAGATTTAAAAAAAAAAAAAAATATTATAAAAATATTATTTTTATTTATAAAAAGATTTATAAAAACATAAAAATACTATAATTCAAATATTATTTTCTATATATTTATAGTTACGATATATTTTAAATTTTATAAAAAAATGATGTATAAAATTAGATTTAACCATTATTATATTTATAACTTTCTAGCCTATGAGAATCATCGATGTTTGGGCCATTAGATGAAATGTTAGACGATTAAAATGTTTTAGACCATTAGATCCAATGTCTCCTTCAACCTAACTAACTAACTAACTAACTCACCGTCTTCCACCTTATATTCTACCTTTAATTATTAATATCCGCTTGGCTGACCTTTTATCACCATTATTTCTTAGACGTTCTCTGTGCATCTAGACTAGAAGTTTCACCTTTGTATTGCAGAAGTTCCGCGTTTCTTTTGGTATAAAGATGGACCTCAATGAAAATTCCAGTGTCATCAGCTTGACTTCCCTGCTCTGTAAAGCTGTTGAGGAATTTCTGAACCAAAGCCATCGCTCACACACTTTGTTTCGTCTTTGAAATCAGTGCGGCTTTCTCAATCATCGGCGAATCCGTTCGTTTTGGTTTTGTATTTTCGTTTTTGTTTGAATCTTTTTAATTCACGATCCGTTCGTTTTGGCTCGGTATTTTTTTCGTTCTTGTTTGAATTTTTTTAATTCATGAGTTTGTTAATTTTTTGATTTCAGTAATTACAAAATGAAAAACAAACATGCAATCAGAATTTAGGCTAATATTGAGAGGGTGTTATGGTTGATTTGTGAGTCGGAGAGGACGAGAGAAGCCAAAATTCTTCTTTCAAATATGTTTTGTGGTAATATTGAGAGGTTTTTATCGCTGATTCATGATACAGAGAGAAGGTTAAGAGGTGAGCCAGGAGTCAATTTATGCTCCAATTATTCCTCAGTAAGATTCACTTCTGCTTTTCGTCTTCACTTGGTTGCTTATCAGAAAGCATTAAGGTTTTTGTTTTCTGTTATATTAAAGGCTACTCTCAAAACGAGTTTGAAATTAAAACTCATTGTAATATATACTGTGCATAATGTTTACGCTTAAGAAAATATAGAAGGCAAACTGTTTTACGAGATCCCTTGCACGTATTTATTATATTTGCAGTTCTCATCGCAATTGTGGTCAGGTAGGTATACAACCTCAGATCGTATGCAAAATTTCTTGTGATTCTTAATAAATATTATCATAGGTTTTCATTTAATTGCTGTGACTGAAATTTCAAAACTGGAAAATCGTTGGAAAACAAAACTGTGAGTTCTCTATCTCCAAAATTTGCATTACACTTAACTAACTGTAACTTTGAATCTGATTGCTTCAAATATAAGTAGACTGTAAGAGGATAGCCGGAATTAGTATGTTGAAGTTTTATATTAATTTTCTAATGTTGTTTTTCACTTACAGTTAAGATAAATTAGGATTGATGTAGATGAAAAATTACTTTAAGGTAAAATTGTAATATGATTAAGATTAAATTAGAGTGTAGTTTTTAATTAAGATTAAAATTAAAAATACGTGTCAAAAAACTGGAAACACATACTAAACTATTAGCGTTATGACAGCAACTTAAGGATCCTGCAAGCTGAGAAAGCTGAGAAATCATGTTCATGAAAAATAGAGCTGCAAATGTCTTTTGACGTGCGATAATTTCAGCTCCTTAATTCCCACGATCTGAGGAATAAGCTTAGGAGTCGCTTTTGCGAAAATAGTGAAAAGGTTAATATTTGTCATATTTCAATTCAATTTCAGTAGAAAACAGAGAAAATGAAAAAAAGTTATTTTTTGGATCTCTTTCAAAATCTTACAACACTTTTTACATGGTTAACACTTTTTACATGGTTAATAATATTTTTTTAATAATAAAATGATACGTTCATCATATTTTCATGTATCTGTATCTGTATTAATAATGAAGTGATTGGATCAAGTTGCAGATGTGAATGTCACGACTATTCCCAAACCTCACTTTCACACTAGGTTTTACATCTCTCGGCTATTCCCAAACCTCACTTTCACACTCGGGGTTTTACATCTCTCGGCTATTCCCAAACTTCACTTTCACACTCTGGGGTTTTACATCTCCTTTTGGTAATAAGTTTTGGCACTTTATCATTTGTTGGTTGCTATTCCTTTGCAGCCAAATTCTAGATTGTTCACTAATCGTGCTGCTAAATGTAACACATTTCAGTTCTTTTAAGGTTCTATAATTCTATTTTTTCATCCTAGTGATTATTTTAACTTTTCTCACTTGTATACATTGCAGGGTATAGGGAGTGCATCAACCTCCATTCCTTTAATCACACAACATTACATTCATGAATTCATTAATCTCAATTTCAAAATAAGTAAAATTTCATTAACCTCAATCTCAAATTAGGAGAAATTGAACGTGAAACATTTCATAAAAGCTGAGAGGAGAGAAGACTTGCCTGCAACATCAATGGCGACCCCTTGGAAGACAAAATGGAAGCACAGTGTTAATACGAGAAGTAAGTTGTCTCCAATGCAGGTCTTCTTTACTACTTGAGGTCAAGATCAATAAAATAAAATTGTGACCATACGTTTATCTCTTATAACAAAGAAAAAAAAAGTACAATAAGTGAAATCGGAAAATAAACCTATATATGGCATTGCATAATTAACTCGCCTGCAAGCTGACTGGTGTCTCACGAGTATGTGTGGTTACCCCTCTTTCCGTGGAGCGAATATCCAGTAATTACAATACTACTGCTTTCAAACATCGAACGGAAATTTGTGCTATTGAAGTGGAAAATTTGTGATATGAAAATGGATTAATGTTTATTTGATTTTTTTAGATAATGAAAAATTTGTGAGATCAAAATGGATTAATGTTTATTTTTTTTTTAAGATTGTATTGAAAGTTCGAGTTAGTTAAGAAATGCAGTTTATACTAGGATGATGAGATTATAATTTTTATGTTTCTGTTATATAAACATTTTTTTACTTTTTATTTTTACCAAATTAGTTTGAAGATATCCTAGAGTTGTTATTAACAATAGGTAAACTCTTTCCCAATTGAGCCAAATGCATACATAAAGCCAAATGCATACATAAATAGAGCCTGGACAGAATCAAATGTATGCATATGGAAATTCTATAGTAACAGTGTTTTTTTAACTTAATGTTTATTCTTAAGTAGTTATTTTGTTTAGTGTTTGGTTTCATTTAGAACATTTTGTTTTAGTAATTACTATAAAATGTTTTACTAATAGGAATCACATTTTATTTTTTAAAAGTAATAAATATCATTTTAGTAAAAATAATTATTAAATATAAAATTTAAATATACTATTTAAAAAAATAAAGAGAATAATGACTTGATTAAGATATAAATATTTTGAAATTAAGATATTTTAACTAGATTTTATGTAAATTGTTGAAATACTATGAAAGATATTTTTAATTTTCCACTTTCTAAAGTATCATATTTTACATTTGTGTTTTTATTATTTGTTTATTGTTTCATATATTTATAAAAAAATTGTAAATTTGTTCAAATTTGATTGTAAAAAATAGTAAATTTGTAGAAATTTAATTGATTTTTTTTTAATGATATAACGTATAGAGTTATTATCACTTTTAATTTTTTTAATGATTCAACTAAAATTAACATTTTTATGTTGTCACTAGGAGTTTTTTTAAATTTTTCATGTTAGTTACTTTTTATAACTTTAGGAGGTTCTTATATTTCCCTTTGTTTTTAATAAATGGAAATCCAATATATATTGAAAAAGAGGATTAGGTAAGAGAATTTTAGGATTAAATTTAATTGAATAAATAAATGTGTGTAAAATATTTTAATAATAAACTAAATTTTGTAATTATAAAATATAAAACTATAACTTAAATTTGTGATTTTACTTTGTATTTTTCTTTTGTATATGGAGAAAAGCTAAACCAAACTTGGAGTTAAGAAAATAAACCATAACATAAAGAACAATATCTCCTTCCAAAAAATGTCTCCATATTAAAATGACATTTACTTTCTTGTATGCAAAGACTATTTTCTTCATATCGAAACTCTTAAGAAAATGTGATGGTGTAACATAGGATTGAGTATTCAATCCAAATCATTTCCGAGACACATTTGTAGCCTTGAGATTAATTTCCATATAAATTGCATAATTATGGGATGGGTGTCAATGGCATGGGTGTCAATATCGATGTTGACCCATAAATTTATACAAAACCAACCTCAAGTTGTATTCCTATGATGGTTTGGGATGGTGTAACATAGGATTGAGTATTCAATCCAAATCATTTTCAAGACACATTTGTAGCCTTGAGATTCAAAAATTTCCATCATAATTTGTATAATTATGAGATGGGTGTGAATATTAATGTTGGCCCATTAATTTATATAAAACCAACCTCGAGTTCTATTCCTATGATGGTTTGGGATGGTGTAGCATAGGATTGAGTATTCAATCCAAATAATTTCAAGACATTTGAAGCCTTAAAGATTAATTTCCATAAAAAATTCTATAATTGTGGGATGGCTGTGAATATCAATGTTGGCCCATTAATTTATACAAAACCAAATTCAAGTTGTATTCCGATGATGGTTTGGGATGGTGTAACATAGGATTAAGTATTCAATCCAAATCATTTCCAAGACACATTTGTAGCCTTATTAAAAAATTTCCATCATAACTTGTATAATTATAGGATGGGTGTGAATATCAATGTTGGCCCATTAATTTATACAAAATGAACCTCAAGTTGTATTGTGATGGTTTGTGATGGTGTAACACAAGATTGAGTATTCAATGCAAATCATTTCCAAGACACATTTGTAGTCTTGAGATTCAAAACTTTCCATCATAAATTATATAATTATGGGATGAGTGTGAATATCAATGTTGGCCCATTAATTTATACAAAACCAACCTCAAGTTGTATTGCTATGATTCAAATTGTACAATAAAAAAGCCTTTAGAACATAGGTAAATATCATATTTTTTTTACCACAAGGTGTAGATCCACTAATGCTTTGGGCCAAAACCCATTGAAACTATAAATGAGTGAATTATAATGAAGAACTGAAACATGATAAGCTACTTGATGATTTTAGACCTCCAATGTTGTCCTTTTCTCCAATTTCTCGAGCCCCAATATGCTTTTTACCCACATTAACAAAGCCATCTTATGCACTTGCAAAAACCCTAGATCTCACTCTCGCCATTCCTGTGCCAAGGATTCAATTTATGGTATGTATGGCATACTTATAACAGGTTATTCTGAGGAAAAAAGAAGTTTTGAAACTGAAAATCTGTCGGTGAGATTGTTATTGTTTCTAATACATATTTTATTAATGATGGTAAAACCTCATCTTGAATGAAAAACAAATTTTTGTTCTTAATGCAAATTCCATATTATGTTATCAACTTACGGCGTTTCCTTTGCAACATACGGTGCAATTGCTAGTCTATATATTTATAGTTACAATATATTTTAAATTTTATAAAAAAGTGATATATAAAATTAGATTTATCCATTATTGGCAGTTTTACAAAATATGAATACTAAATCGGATTTATAAATAGTTATAGTTGTTGAAGATGAATATATGTAACTTACGATATATATATATATATATATACTTCAAATTTAATTGAGTATTTTACTTCCAATTTAATTGAATATTTTATTAGATAAGGTAGGTGAATGTATAAAGATATCTCCTCCTTTATATGGAGATTCAGTATGAAAGATTCCATGTACACATTTAGAAATCTGTTATTGTTCAATAGAAAACAATGCACGAGAATTTGTTTTACTTTTTAATAATATGTTATTAAATATTTATTGCGATTTAATATGTTAAATTATTAAAATATATATATTTTTAAGATATTTTTAATTATATATAATTAATTAAATGAAGTGTAATATATAAAATATAAATGTTTTTAAATTTTTCACAAGAATAAAAATTCCCATTTGGAAAATATTTAACTGAATTGTTCTTAATTGCTATACAAGGTATGAGATGAAAGTTAAGGTGCGTTGATATTCTACTAAATATTCTAAAAAAAATTCTTGATGTTTTAAGAATTGTTGAATGCTCTACATCAGTATGGAGGTTTAGTATGGAGGTTTACTGTTATTTTCTTTTGTTTCCAAGGTATCATTTAAAAAAATAGATATTCATAGTTTAGAACACTTTAATTAAAACTTTTCTAAACCATTTTAGATATTTTCTAATTAAAAATGTTAGGATTGTTGATATTGTAACAAATATTTTATAATTGTTATTATGCAGAATATATAAGGAAAATTACTTATCATATTTAATCTCAATGACAAATTGCATCAATGTATGTAGGATATTATTGTAATAATTCATCACAATATGTCTTTACAATGAAAGTTAATTCACTTGATATTTCTAATTATTAGTTTATTATTTTTAATCTTAAATTAACAAATTAGATGAATGTGAAAAGTATTGAATATAAATGAAAGAACACATAATCCAAAATAGACATATATTTTACCCTAGGAAACTCACATAGGCAAAAGAGTAGCTAGAATATGAGGCTACTCTACTTTCTTTTCTATGTTATGGAAATATGAATGTACAAAGGAAAATATATTCTCTACAAAATTACTTGAGACGTATGGTCGACTAAAGAAATTCAATTTCTCCATTTTTCTCTCTAACTTCCCTCTAATAATTTCTTTACTCAACTATGAAAATAAATAGAATGGTGTATAATATAAATTCTATATATGCTAATCATCCAACGTTTAACATAGTTGGATAGCTATCCAACTGTGAGGATAACCACTCTCAAACATGAACTAGAGGTAGTTGTATGAACCTTCTATAGTCTCCTTAAAAAGCCATATGTGCTTAGCCCCATATAGATGATTAATGTAGAGTAGCATGGCATCAATTCATACCATGGTGGCCAGCATCACATGATAACTTTTGTAAGTGATAATTTTTTATACAAACCATGATTGAAATTATTTTTGCATCATTAGAAATATTTATAAGTGTGAATCAATTTTCAAGGGTATCCCTCAAAATACATAAAATTTTGAATGAAAAAAAATAATTTTTAATGCCTAAAAATTGCTCTAAAATGATTCAAATCCCGATTCTCCAAACTAGGACTTACTTGTAAATATGACCCTAGAAGCTTATTACTCCAACATTTCCACTTTGAATATAACAAGATAGATGAAAGCTGATATTATGATGGAAGCCAGATCATATGCTCACATTTAGGGAGGCTTTTAGTGATCAAAATAATTGATGGACATGGTGACCATATTTTTTCTTGGCATTTTCCCTAGACTGTCATTTTCCTTTTCCATGAAGTTTCCCTTTCAACTAGATATGCTAAACTTCATGCTACCCATGTTTTGTTGTTCTATACATGTTCTGCAAAATTGTTTCGTCTACCAATTATACTAGAGTGTCTAGTTATAAGTCCTCTATGGATGATAATAACTTATCCTAACCCTACTCCAATGTGGAAGACTCATATATTTTGATAATTCCCACAATCTTCATTGGATACATGGAAATGTACAACTGTATATTTTGTATGTAGGAATTATCATTCAAATTTTCCAATATCTAGATAGGACCATAACTTAGATCCTTGGTATTTTTATAAGCTCATAATATTTTCTTCTTCGGTAATAACAATAGTATTTCTGCCATATATAATGACTTCTATGTCCTACCACTAGTATAAAAAGGGGAAATTAGTGACTAGGTGACTAAAACATTTATTCACTGCAACTTTTCCAAGTAATATACTACCAAAAATGAGAAATATTAAGTGACCCAACTAAAAATGACTAACATAAAGGACTAATTTAGCCTCGAGAAAACATATGACTAGATAATAAACTATACAACTAAAAATGAATAACGTGAATGACTAATTTATTCTAGGAACAAAAACACGACTATATAACAACTACTACAATAATTCAAATGAGTCATTTATGTTCATAATTTTAATTGTGTCACTTAAATAATATAAAATTACACATGATAGGGGATTCAAATGTTTCTATATATTGTTTGTAATATTATACTTCTTTAAACACTTATTTATTGGATCAATGGATGATTAGAGTTATGGAGCTCATAAGAATCATTAGGGTCATATCATTTGATCACATTGACATACAAGTAAATTCAAAGGTTGAAAATTATCCAAAATGGGAGTGGGATAGCACCTCCTTTTCAAGCACAACCTAACCACTTATATAATTTTCCACAACCTTTCCAACATATTTAGTGGTTTGCACATCCACTTCACATTTTTTATGTGTCTTGCAAAGTGGTAGTAACAAGGAGGTGGTATCAACTTCGATCAAGGAATGTCCACTTAGTACCACTACTAGGTTTCATTCATGAAACTTGTCAAATGTCTTAACTTTCATTCACACCTTATCATGGAGCTTAACTTAAAGGGAATCTAAGAAACCATTTTTCAAATCTCTTTGTTGGTGGATTAAGGGAATGCAGGCAACCCTTATCTGCAACACCTTATCTCTTTCAATATTGTTAGGGAATTTAATATTCTCAAGAGCTTATTTCACTTCGAATTTATAGAAATGGTCTTTTTTTTCCACAAAATTAGTGCCCTCAAGTTCAACATGATGAAAAAAACTCCAAATTGTCTCGAGAAGCTCTCACAACAATCACTTTCATTTTGTGCAATCTAAGGTTTGTTGTTGCAAATTGAGAATGGATATTAATCATCAATAACTTATGAAAAATATATATATGAATGCTATTAAATAGGAAACTTGAAGTTAAATGACATTTTATTTTTTCTTATTTGACTTCTTATGATATTTATGGTAGATATGATTGATTATTTACAGATACTCACATGATAAGATCTTGGTTTATTATTAAGACTAAATACATGCTGTCTTTTTATTTTCTCTTTTCTCAAGGAAAAACTAGGTAGGAAACCCAAAGGATCCTTCTTAACATTCATGGATGACCTACATAGTAGCCTCATTGACACAAAATAGTAAATTAAATATAGTGGGATTTTCAATGAGCACTTTCTAGCACATATCTAGCCAAATCCCAAACGAAATCAGTACAACTAAATGAACTTACCCCTCATGTTGACATCTTGTTCTTTTTATTAAAATAGTTTCTTAATTATAAAAAAGTTATTATTGTAGAAAATATACATAGAATAAAATAATAATTTTAATAAGATAAAACAATATACTTGAATCTACTCTACTAGTTGCATAAACAAATTTAGATCTTGAGATCAAAAAACATGAAAGAGAAAGAATTTAAATCACACAACACAAATATTTTCCCAGGGAAATCCTCAACTAATAACCCTGTTATATGCATATTGCATAAGCCAAATAATATGAGAAGATTGAATTTTTTTTCTCTAAGATGAGAAACCTTTGCACTATCTCTATTTGTCCCAATGATTCGTAGAAAATCCTCGTTCATTACTTAACAAACTCTTGTCTTTCCCAATCCCCTATTTCCTTTCACAGTTTCCTTTGGTAATGATTCCCTATTAATTAGGAAAATTTCCAATAAAAACTTCACAATCCATTAGGGGCCTACCTATGACTGCATCCGCCACCTATACAATTTAGATAATTAAACAACTGATAGTACACTTCCCTTGAACTCCAATCTCAACTAGGTCTTTCTCGGAACTGATATGCATGAATTATTTATGAGTGCATTATGAGTTAATTTAAGTATTGTGAATTAAACATAATTTCCACACTTTTACCTCTCTCGAATTCCCCCACAAGTTAGAACTAGTTAAATCGACTTTAACTAAAATCAACTGAGTTAATTAACTATAACTCAAAATAAACTCAACTAGGGCCCCTATAATGTAGGAGACACTCTACATTCATCTAGTTTGATTCTCAACTAGAATTAACTAAAACAACTAACTCATAGTAACTTATTTAACTTGTACAATTTGTCATGTAATGTGGAATTACAATTTTGTTCTAATTTAGTTCAAGGGAAAATTAAATTACAATCCTTTATCGGTGCCATTTTTAGCACTCCCACTTAGCAAGAAAGGGATTGCCTGATACCCTAATATTTCCTCTTTGGAACTCAAATTTTCCTCTTTAGAGTTCCTTCGTCAAGATTTTTTCATGCTACTCCTCTATAGGAATGTAAGCTAATAACATAATCTGCCTCTACACAGAATCAGTGAGATAGCGATAGGAGATTTTGATATTCTTGGACCTGTTCAGAAAACTGGATTAAGTGAGAGCTTGATGAAACTATCTTTGTCATAATAAATCACCATCAGATCCAATTATTGACCAAACAACCCAACAAGTATCTTCCTCATCTAGATAACCTCACTAGTGTCTTGACTAGCACCCATATACTCTACTTCTATTGAACGAAGTGAAACTTATCTATACTTCCTATTGTAATAGGAAACTGTTGTTGACCCAATACTGAAGATTCCACTTCATGTTATCTTCCTTCTAGATGGACTCCCTATCCAATGTACATCTTTGAAGCCTTGCAACTTCACTCCCTAAGTATGTATGTACCAAATACCAAACTATGTGGTGCCTCTGACATATCTCAACACATGTTGGATTCCTGTCTAATAAATCTTGGTGATCCAGATTTATGTAGGAACATAATAATATATAGAAATAAACATAAACACAGATATGTATTGGAAATAAAACTTCATTTAATTGATATCAAATAATAGAAATATGCTTATAGACATAATGGAAATAAACAAGCTAGGGCACTAGTAGCTTATCTCTAAGAAGAGAAGTGGCCTTTATAGGCCTATAAATTTTGTTACAATAAGGATGAAGGGCCTATCTATTATTGAGAAACAATAGAAAAAGATAAACATCCAAAAACCTATCCCTAACAGATGAAGTGGCAAAACTATGGGCCCCGTTTGGGTACATCAACTCCTTGACGATGTAACTTTTCCATACGATATTCGTTTGACGTGCTCAATACCTTGTTAGAAAGATCTATCTAGGAAATACCACTTTTTATGTGAGAAACATTGAAGGAAATTCCATGTTTCTCACAGGTTTCCCAAAAAAACATCGTTTAGGGCTTCAAAACAACTTTGAAAGTTCAGGACCCGAAAAACTACTAAAAATAGTAAGTTGTACTCAAAATGAAAAAGGGAAATAATTGATGGTGTGGGTCCTAATGGAATAGGTGGGTGGCCACTAATATTCACCTAGATCATTAGGGCCTCAAAATGGCTCCAAAAATTCAGGACTCGACAAACTGCTAAAAATAGGAAATTGTGTTGAAACTGAAAAACTGAAAGAACGGGTGATGGGGGTCCAAATGGAATAGGTGGGTGGCCATGAATATCCACCTGGATCACTTGGATGGATCAGCTATAGTGTGAATAATTTGGTTTACTAGATAACATGTGTCTGGTCATGCATTGATCGAGTACATGAGTAAACCCACAAGCCGCCTATAAATGGTAGCTTCTAATACTTCACTTTAAGTAGTATCTTCCTTCCTCCAATTCCCTACTGGGGGAGTCTCCATAGGTTTGCTAACATCCATGTGAAATTTATTTACTATCTCATTGGCATAATTTCCTTGCGAGATAAATAGTTCCTCATGTATTTGCGAACCTCCAACCCAAGGAATTAATGTAAGAGCCCCATGTCCTACATCTCAAATTATCTTGCAAGATCCTATTTTCAATAATTGATCACCTTCTCACCACATGTCAGAATAAAATCATCGACATATAAAAATATAATCAATAATTTAATTTCTAACAAAATATGGTAAAGGTTCACATCTATTCACTTTTGGTGAAGCCCAACCAGACGAAAGAGTTTTCGATACTTATGTACAAAGCACAGGGTGCTTGTTTCAGTCCATACAATTCCCTATTAATTATGCACACATGTTATTCTCTATATAAGGCCACAAATCCTTTAGATTACTCTATTTCCACCTCTCCCTCAATCGCTTCGTTGAGGAAAGGTGTCTTTACATCCACCTGATGTATCTTCCATCCCATTTGCATTAAAAGTGAAACAATACATATGGTTGAAGAGTAGCTTAATACTAGCGTAAAGGTTTCCTTGTAATCTACTCCCTCTACCTAACAGAAAACCTTGGCCAAAAATCTTGCATTTTGTTTCTCCACACTCCCATCTGTTGCTTGCTTCACCTTGTATACCCACTTGGATCCTACAACTGACTTGTCCTTTAGTCTTGGGAAAACTTCCCATGCATTTTTCTGATATCAGACTCATACACTTAAAACATGGGATCGACCCATACTAGTTGTTTCACTGCTTCCTTGAATGAGGATGGTTCAGTTTCTACACTCTGGCTCATAAGAGCCATGTAGTCAATGTATCTATCTAGGGACCTTCTCTTCTGGTGTTGTGATGTGGGTGCTCCCACATTCTCTGTAGCATCATGCCTCAAGTTTTTAGCCTCTCTGGTGCACTTCCTTATATCTCTCGATGTCTCTGTGTGAGTGGCTGCTTCCGCTCTCTGTTCCTCTACTTTTCAGTTCTCCACATATTTAGGTTCCTCTTTTCGAGCTAAGAGCTCCTCAATTTCATTCATTTAAAGCTCCCTCTCAAGGAAAAGTCACATGGCCTTTCCTTCATTGAATTTAACATCTCTACAAATCATTTTCATCCTATGAGATGGAAGTTACACCTGATAGTTGTGAGGTGTATCAGTGTACCCCAAAAATATGTCCAAATAAGTTGTTGGCTCTAGATTTTTCCATGCATCTTTGGTAGCATGAGAGTAAATTGATGAACCAAAAAATCTATGGTGTGCCACATCTAGCTTCTTATAGGAAAAATATTCTTCTGGTGTACTCATCCCTGGGATTCGATGAGGACATTTTTTTTGCACATGCACAAATGTGTTGCATGATTCTACCCACAAGTGAAAAAATAGGCCTTAATCATGTAAAATTTCCCATGCACCCCCCACAATGCTTCTTTTATTCCTTTCTATAACCCCATTATGTTGTCGGTTATTAGGTGCTATCACCTCTCGTCAAATTCCTTTTGATGCACAAATGTTCTTCAATTCATTTGAAACATATTATCCACAATTCTCTATACTAAGAGCCTTCACCTTCTAATCTATGTCTTTCTCGACAAGTTCCCTTAACTAAAAAAAATTTGAGAACACTTGGTATTTCTTTTGCATGAAGAATATCCAACACTTGCATGAAAATCATCTAAAAAAATCACATAATACATGTTCTTGGTTGTCTATGCTGTCGATAATGGTCCACACACATGTGACTGAACTATTTCAAGGACCACTTTCACCTGAATATCCTTATCATGGAAGGTATATTTGGTGTACTTCCCAAATGTACACCCTTTGCATGATCACGATGCTCAAGTGCACCCATGGAAAGTATTGTAGAATATTTTTGTATGATCATCAAAGCTTCATCGTGTAGATGGCCCAATATCCTATGACATAACTCAAAGATGTATTGGTTCTCAACCTTCTCTACTTTCGTGCTCAAGGAAACACAATATTCTACGTCTAATTTGTAGAGGTTCTTTACTGGAACCCTGATATTCCTCACTTGTCCTATGGCTATGTGATGAATGAGCACATTTCCTTTGCTAAATATCACATCATAGCCACAGTCTTCCAACATAGAAAATAAAACTAAGTTCTTCATCAGACCAGGAACATACATGACATATTTCAATGTGAGAGGAGAACCAGAATACCTCTTAAAGGTAGCAGTATGATGTTGATTGCATTAAACCTCCTCTCATCTCCCATCTCGATGTGCATATGGATATCCTTGTCCTGCAAGTTGTTGAAGAACTCTTTATTTCTGGTTATATGGAATGAGGCTCCACTATCCAGATACCACACATAACCCATCACCGATGACACCATAAATATGATGAGAGTGAAATACAACTTGAATTATGAAGCAAGTGCCTCACCTTCCACTCCTCTAGAGGGATTATTTTCGACATTTTTTTGGAGACACTTCATGGCATAGCTTCCCACCTCGTGATAGTGAAAACATTTAATATTTGACAAGTGTTTCTTCTTTATAGCTTCACCATAATATGATTTGGAATGGGATGTATTCTCTTTCCATTTATTTTCCTTTCCATCTAGAGCATATTTCTCCTTATCATCATGCTTTGATGAGGATCCATCTTTGGTGTTCCGTTGAATCTCTTCATGTACCATGTCAGGTAGCAATTGCCCTGAGTATGGTAGCTTCTCCCTCACATTCACTAAATCCTGGTAGTTTTTCTAGCTCTAGGGAAGGCGTATAAGTGATAGGCTCACCAGATCATCCTCAAAAACTATAACACCAATGCTTCCAAGATCATCTCGAGACTGAGTGAACTTGGTCAAGTATTTTGGTATTGTTTCTTCCTTCTCGATCTTGGTTTATCTGAGCTTGTCCTTTAGCGCGAGCTTTCTATGGTCATTGTTGTTCTGAAACAAATTTTTTACGACGTTCCAAATAAAATATGGAGTTTCATTTGCATGGAGATTTAAGAAAATATTATCTCACACTCCTTATAACAAGATCCTTCTTACCTTTTATACGTTCTTCTTCCCTG
The DNA here is from genome assembly GCA_034641835.2 of Pinus albicaulis. Classification (NCBI taxonomy): domain Eukaryota; kingdom Viridiplantae; phylum Streptophyta; class Pinopsida; order Pinales; family Pinaceae; genus Pinus; species Pinus albicaulis. The sequence continues at coordinate 360,006,994 of CM076577.1, forward strand.
ATGCTATATATTGAGTTTTTGTCACTCCAGGCTTTGAAATATCACTGTCTGATAATTCCTTTAGCCCATTGTCTTCCAACACTACTTCCATCCCCTCTCTATAAGCTATGTAATTCAAGCTAACCTCAAGGGCATATTTTAGTTTCAATGTAGAGAAAGACATCATGATCCCGTTGTTGGTTCTAATGAATATATCTGCAAATTCGATTGATAGCAGGCTCACCCTGCTTACCCACATTCTCATTCACAAGCTATGCATATAAAAATGCATCCCAATTGTTTTTCCAACCAATCTCAAATCTGGAAAACTCAACAATTTCAATAATGATGTGGAAGCTAATAAAATCTCAAATCTTTGATTTGAGATTTGTTTATAAATTTCTTATGGCTTATGAAAACCATATTATGTACAACCTAGGTTTTATTCTCTTATGTGGAAGCTTATCTTTCTACTGACCTATGGTTAAAACCCATATTTCATAAAGACCCATCAACCTTCATATGCGGAGTTTCCTTTACATACCATATTTAAAATCCCTTCTCAATATTCGATTTTCATTTAATAACCCAAATCATAATGCTAATTCAACATTTCACAATGGGAATAAAATCCAATTATTAAACCCTAGTCAACATGCTTATGAGTATTGAATCAATGCTCGGCCTTATCATTTAAACTCAAATATTAAAATGAATATATGGGCCCAAAGCATCATGCTACTATGGTTCATTCTCATTGAATATATTCAGCCTACGTTAATGCTTTCACCATAGTTCTAAAATCCATACTTGTGTATCAGAGTTCATGCCATACCTTCGAAGAAATGCCACATGTCAGCATATATAAATGGTTGGCCCCACAACACTTAATCTCACCTTTGTTGCCTATTAAGCATTTCAACATAAAAGTCAATGCTATCGCATTATTAAGATGCCATGAGCCTTCTCATAAAAAATTACACGATAAAAATGGTTTTAAACTTACCATTTTTTCCACATGTCTATCAAAGACCCTTATCATGTTCTAAAACAAAATCCACTTACCATTTTTGAAGTCGCACGAGACCACTCTTGGTTTCTTCAAATCCGCTTCGACGTTACCCGGACTCACGGTTCCTTAGTGTTGTTTCTTTGACTTCGTACCCAGCTCAAAGTTATGTTCTGTTGAACTCATGGTACGTTGTTCCATTTAACATTCTGTTGTTGTGTTAATTTCATAGTGTGAATACAATCGATCATCTCCATATACTCATTCCATGTTTATGCTTATGAACTTACGCTCCTCTGCTCTTGATTTTAACTTTGTTCCAAACCTTCCACTACTCATCCCATTTGCTATGGAATTGTAATTTCCACTTCCACTTAACGCACAGTTTTGAATGGCCAGGGTTCGATCTCCAAACATTCATTCAAGGCCAATACTTCAACATAGTCTTCAATGCACAATTCTATTCCTCATGCATATTTTAACGTCATGCTTCCATTTTATTCAATGGTACCCATGCAAACCATTCATGGAATCGATGTCTGCCATAAGATCCTCTCCACGACTTCATTGACCATGCACTTTCTTGGTTGCTTCAATTCTATTGTGCCATTAAATCAATTTGTTGTGGTTCTTTTAAACTTTGATTCCTCTTCACTACACCACCATTTGACTTCAAAATTCCCTTTCATGGTTACAACCAAAAACTCCCACGGTATTCTATGGTTTTCCAAAATAATATTGCCATATGCCAAATTCTGGAATTGAATTCAAATTTCCTTCTATGTCGTTGATCCTGGGAGTGATCGATGACTGCAAGTGCTCAATATCCTCAAAAATATATGAAAACCATCATATGTTATAATTGACATCAATCTATCCAATCATGTGTAGAATTTTACGTCAACTCCAATTATAGAATTTAAACATATAATTGCTCAATCAATCACGCATATAATTCTGAAAAGATACTTTCATATAAACAAAATGAAATTACTATAGAAATCTCTGTTTCTCGCCTGATTTCCAAATCATTGGCCCTATTTTATAGTTTCCCTGAGGCTTGACAAAAAAAAATTGTTTTTCCTACTCTAATTCATGTCTCTTCTACCTTTTTTTTTCCTTTCAGGCTTCATAATTTATCCAAATTAGGATGAACCAATTTAGGTTAAAATCCTCAAATATCTCAACAAAATTCCTCCAAATCTGCAAACCCCTAAAATATAGATTCTATCCCTAAAATCTTGAAACTGAATCTAACTTAGGATTTAAAACCAATTTCTGAATATCTCAAATCTAAACTATCTTATTTCCCTCTTGTTCTCCAATCATTCCGGAAAATTTACAAAATCCTAACAATATTAATATCTCTCATTTAATTAATTAAAACACTCAAAACCTCTTAATAATTACATAAGAATCAATATTCTTAAAAACTCAAGACCCCCTATGTCTACTAAAATACAAAGTATTTTTCAGAACCTAATGCCCCTGCATCAGACTCCTAAGGTTAAAAATGATCATGATCTCTTGATCATGTGTTCTAAGTCCTTGTCCTCCTGCATCCCACATTTTATTTTGCAAGTTATCATCTATCTCTACTGTTTACTGATTTTCTCCAGGTCTCCATATCTTATGCTGCCTTTCTCCACTGGCTGCACTTTTACAGTCTATATCTGTCTTTCTTTTGCTGCTGATGATGCTCTTTCTCTTTCTTGTTGATATCTTCCTTTGAGATAATTTCATCATTATCTTTCTGATCAACTCAATTTCTTTGTCCAATAATTCTTCTGATTGCTGATTTCTTACTGCTATTTTACTCTGGCTCTTACTCTAAATTGTTGAGCCCTTGCTTTCTCAACTCTTACAGCCACCCAATCATCCTGGCCCTCTTGTTTTCTGCAATTGAAAACTTCTTCCAAATTGTCACTCAAGACAATTTCTCTGCCTTCTCCTATCAGCAATTTACTGAACCAGTAGATTGTGTACTCTCTTCTACTACCTTCATCTCTTTGCATCTGCAATTCCCAATTCTTAAATTGAGATTTCTCTTCCTGTACTGAATTCTGATTATTCAGCATAATTTCCAGCAATTCAATTTCTTCATTCCATGGATTAGATAATTCCACAGAATTTTCTTCTTCTTCCTTCATTTGATTGCCCAACTGTGTCAAATGTTCTCTAGCACCTGTAACAACACTTGCATTCATAAAAAATTGTTAATACAAAAATCATAAGGCCTCAGTGCCTTTCTTTCCTCTACCATCATTTCAGTATGATGTCCTGAATTTTCTTCTTCAATTAGCACATCAGTATGCTAATTTTTTCTTCCCAAAGAATTCTCTGAAAAATTCTCATGACTATCAACAAGTCTTTCTTTCACATCATTTGTTTCCATGATGTTTTCATGTTGATTGTAATGAACTCTACCTTATACCGCAATCTCCTTGTCATACTCTGAATTCTCCAATAAATATTCCAGCAATGTAATTTCTTTGTGGCATTGCTAAAGTATTTCATCATCATTTACTATCCTTGCATTCATATACAAATTTTCACTTTGTAAATCAAATTTTTCAATAGTATCAATTTTTGTTTCACATATCAACTCTTCAGGCTGAACCACTTCTTCCTCATTCACAAGAATTTCTTCTTGTTCTGTATCAGCTTCAAACATATCACTGCTTCCTTCATTCAAGGGACATTCTGCTTCAAAGTATTTATCTTTTGAAAGATTATTCATCATACTTGTGACAGCTTCACAAGATTTCAAATCCTCCTCTGAAAAACCTATAATCACACCAAAATCATTAGATTAAAAAACACAAGGTTTTACATCATCCAGCTGATCTGGACTTGCCCAATAACTCAGGAAATCATCAATAATTTCCTCTTCAGCAAGACAAAGTTCTTGTTGTCTTAAATCTTCACCATGGTTCATAGGATCTTTTACAGATCTCCATTCTTCATCTGTACCCATGGCTTCACTCTACTTTGCTTCACAAACAGAAACTTTCATTTGTAACTCAGCTGCTCTGAGTTCTTCTGTACATCCCAACTATACATCCATCCTTTGTTCAAGCTTTCTTAGCTCTTCTGAAAACTACATGTTCATTTGTTGTTCTCTCTTATGTTGCAGCATTTGCCACTTCAGTCTCTTCTTCATGAGCCAACCAACTCTCTGGATTTCCTCTATCATCGATTTCAATTTATTAAAGTGTCTTGTGATCTTAGCTAACTCTTCCTCATATTCTGTACCAGTCAACTGATGTATTATGCCATTTTCCTTGGCATCCTCTTTCTCCTTTCTGTTGTGGTCTCTCTCTGAACCTCTACTCTCTCCTTTATGACTTTCAGTAGTCATCTTCTTTGCCATGAGTTATTCATTCACCATGAGTTGCATTAAGCCTTTGCAACAACAAGCTCTCTTGCTTCCACTTACCTCACCAAATCCATTCCTAGATTTTGGTCTTTTGTTAAATAATGGTTCTCTCTCTCGTGGAACATTTTGAGCATTTCTTCACTGCTCCTTATAGGATTTCACTCATCTGCATCTTCCAAGAACACACTTGTCCTTTTAATCCAACCTTTTTTGAATTTATTTAGGTTCTGCCACAATTTATTCTTCACTTTAGAATCCTCTACTAGACTCCTTCATCACTACTCTCAAAGCTGTGATCTGCCTTTGCTGAGATTTCCTCAATTACCTGCAATTTGAATTCTACAAAAAATTCTTCAAACCAGAGTTAAATAATGCTCATCAACTCACCTTCCAAGATCCTTGAGTGATCTTATTGTTCCTCTCACCTGCACTGCATCTTTGTATGTTGCAATCTTTATCAATTTCAAAAATCTGACGTTATTTCATTACACATGCATTCAACAAAAACTAGAACTTTCAAAAAGAGCTATAACTGCTTTGATACCACTTGATAGCAGGCTCACCCTACTTACCCACATTCTCATTCACAAGCTATGCATATAAAAATGCATCCCAATTTTTTTTTCCAACCAACCTCAAATATGGAAAACTATACAATTTCAATAATGATGTGGAAGCTAATATCATCTCAAATCTTAGATTTGAGATCTATTTATAAATTTATTATGGCTTATGAAAACCACATTCAATACAACCCAAGTTTTATTCTCTTATGCAGAAGCTTAACTTTCTACTGACCTATGGTTAAAACCCATATTTCATAAAGACCCATCAACCTTCATATGCGGAGTTTCCTTTACATACCATATTTAAACTCCCTTCTCAATATTCGATTTTCATTTAATAACCCAAATCATAATTCTAATTCAAAATTTCACAATGGGAATAAAATCCAATTTTTAAACCCTAGTCAACATGCTTATGAGTATTGAATCAATGCTCGGCCTTGTCATTTAAACTCAAATATCAAAATGATTATACAGGTCCACAACATCATGTTACTATGGTTCATTCTCATTGAATATATTCAACCTACGTTAATGCTTTCACCATAGTTCTAAAATCCATACTTGTGTATCAGAGTTCATGCCATACCTTGGAATAAATGCAACATGTCAACATATATAAATGGTTGGCCCCACAACACTTAATCTCACCTTTTTTTAACCACTACATCAATCCAGTGGTCACTATTTCATCGCATTTCAACACAAGAGATCAATGGCTATTGCATTACTAAGATGCATGAGCCTTCTCCATCAAAAATTACGCGATAAAAATGGTTTTAAAATTACCATTTTTTCCACATGTCTATCAAAGACCATTATCACGGTCTAGAAACAAAATCCACTTACCATTTGTGAATTTGCACGAAGCCACTCTTGGTTTCTTCAAAACCGCTTCAACGTTCCCTAGACTCACGGTTCCTCAGTGTTGTTTCTTTGACTTCGTACCCACCTCAAAGTTCTGTTATGTTGAACTCACGGTACGTTGTTCCATTTAACATTCCATTGCTGTGTTAATTTCATACTATGAATACAATCGATCATCTCCATATACTCGTTCCAGTCTTATGCTTATGAACTTACACTCCTCTACTCTCGATTTTAACTCCGTTCCAAACCTTCCACTACTCATCCCATTTTCCATGGAATTGTAATTTCCACTTTCACTTAACGCACAGTTTTGAATGGCCAAGGTTTGACCTCCAGACATTCATTCAACGCAAATAATTAAATGTAGTCTTCAACGCAAAATTCTATTCCTCATTTGTATTTTAACATTGTGCTTCCATTTTATTCAACGCTACCCATGGAAACCATTCATGGAATCGATCTCTGCAATAAGATCCTCTCCACGACTTCATTGACCACGCACTTTCTTGGTTGCTTCAATTCTATTGTGCCATTAATTCAATTCACTGTGTTTCTTTTAAACCTTCATTCCTCATTAGTGTGCCCACAATTCATTGCGCCACCATTCGACTTCACAATTCCCCTTCGTGGTTACAACCAAAAACTCCCATGGTATTCTATGGTTTTCCAAAGTAATATTGCCATATGCCAAATTCTGGAATTCAATTCCTATTTCCTACTATGTCATCGATCCTTGTAGTGATCAATGACTGCAAGTCCTCAATCTCCTCAGAAATATTTGTAAACCATCATATGTTATAATTGACATCAATCTACCCAATCATGTGGGAAATTTTACTTCAAATCCAATTATATAATTTAAACATATAATCGCTCAATAAATCACGCATATAATTCTAAAAAGATACTTTCATATAAAAAAATGAAATTACTTATAGAAATCTTTGTTTCTCGCCTGATTTCCAAATCATTGGCCCTGTTTTACAATTGCCCGGAGGCTTGACAAACAAAAATCTGTTTGTTCTACTCTAATTCCTGTCTCTTCTTACTTTTCTTTGACTTTCAGTCTTGATAATTTATACAAATTAGTATGAACCAATTTAGGTTCAAATCCTCAAATATCTCAAAAAAATTCCTCCAAATCTGCAAACCCCTAAAATCTTGAAACTAAATCTAACTTAGGATTTAAAACCAATTTCCGAATATCTCAAATATAAACTATATAATTTTCCTCATGTTCTCCAATCATTCGGGAACATTTACAAAATCCTCACATTATTAATATCTCTCATTTAATTAATTAAAACACTCAAAACCTCTTAATAATTACATAAGAATCAATATTCTTAAAAGCTCAAGACCCCCTATGTCTACTAAAATACAAAGTATTTTTCAGAACCTAATGACCCTGCATCATTGATTCACATGCATAGAACAAATTTGTATTCTTCTCCTATAGAGTGATTCCTGATTTGATACCATGTAGAAAATATATGTAGATTCAACTTATAATTGTAATAATATAGAAAAATATACTTGAATCTAATCTACCAATTCCGAAAACCAGTTTAGATCTTCAAATCAGAAAACATGAAAGAGAAAGAGTTTAAATCACACAACACAAACATTTTCCTTGGAAAGCCTCAAATAAAAAACCCGCTATCTCTATATTAAGCCAAATTATATGATAATATTACAATTTTTTTCTCCAATATGATAAATGTATGCAGTCTCTCTATATGTCTCAATGATTCCTAGAAAATATTGGTTCAATACTTAACCAATTTTTTGCATGCTGAAGTCCCTATTTCCTAGTGAAAATTCCTTGGGTAAATAGGCCCTATTAATTAGGGAAATTCTTGATGCATACTGCACTATCTATTAGGGAACTTCCTACAACTGCTTGCACCACCTGTATAATTCAGATAATTATACAACTGATAGTACACTTCCCTTGAACTCCAATCTCAACCAGGTCTTTCTCAGAACTAGCATGCATGAGATATTTATGAGTGAATTATTAGTTAACTGAGTGATCACCACATGTGAATTAAATCTAATTGCCACACTTTGATGTCTCTCTAGTTCCTCCATCAGCCAGAACTAGTTAAATGGACTTTAACTCATATAAACTGGGTTAATTAGTTAGAAGTCCAAATAAACTCAACCAGGGCTCCTATAATGTAGGATACACTCTACATGCATCTATTTTGACACTCAACTAAAGCTAACTGAACCAACTAATTCATCCTAACTTAGTTAACTCGTACAATCTGTCATGTGAGTGGAACTACAATTTTATTGTAATGTAATTCAAGGGAAAATTAAATTAGAATCCTTTCTTGGTGCCATTTTCAACAATTATGTACTGCACATCCAACTCTAACAATTATCTAAGTGGATATTGGTGTCCACCTGCCTATTCCACTTGGAACCCTGTCATTTCCTTCTAGTTTCCTTAATTGTACGTCTAAATTTCCTTAGTTGTAGTACACCTTACCATTTTTAGCATTTTTTTAGCTACTATTTTATCCACCTCCTTATTGGAAGATTTTTTTTTTCACCTTAAATAAAATCTTTTCCTCTTACATATACCAAATTTGGTTCTCTTACTATATGTTATAATATACTGTAGTGATTCAAAAACCTTTTCCACTCATATTTTGTTTCAATACATTTATTTCGATTGTTAATATATGACAAATTATGTACATACATTTATATACCTCAAGTTCTTGTCATTGATCCATTCCATATGCTTATTTATTTGATGCATTAGGTATATACCTGTACCTTGTGCCTCTTTGGTTAGCATATAAATGTGCTATATATAATTTATGGACCAGGTCTTCATTCATAACTGTCTTTGTGGTTACGCACCACGTTTAATCCTTCATATGAATTCCACATGGTGTACGATGAGGTAAATCCCATGGATGGCTATGATATGAAATTTTTACCCAACGATGGTAATTGATTAGAGTTCAGATAAAACTGTCCCTTGCAATTTCAGCTGATTTTGTTTGTCTACACTAGCGAATCACCACTCTGTATGGTAGTAAGGTGTATTCGACTCTCTCAACTCTTTAGATGTTTCTAAAATATATAGTCTACTATTGACAATGTTATGAAGAAGGTTTTTATGGAGGTTTCATCCATCTCTTAGAGTGAATATATATATATTTATATTTATGAAATTATTTGAGTTATTTATGCCCTTACAATGCAACTCCTTTGATATTTCCATTGCTATTATCTTAGGACTTATGTTGTGGTATTTCCTTTGGTTCCATTCAAAAGTACAGATGGACCTTCTGGAGTATTTTATTATGTCTGAAAATAGTGTATTATGGGTTTTTTTACCCTCCCCAATGTCCTGAAGGGTAGGTAATAACAATATCATTTTACAATTGTGTTGACTGCTTATCGAAGTTATTTATGCTTAAAACCATGACTTGATATGATTATGGATTTTAGAGATGAATTGGGGTTTTTATCCATTCCTCATGATTTCATCAATTAGGTGAAATGGGAAGGATAATTTTACATTCCATTTTTCTTATTTCACTGATTGAAATTGGGTTTTGGACATAAATTCAATTTCAGCTTTAGGCCCTTCCCTGGCATGTGTTGGGATAATTGATTTTTCTTGTCGTAATTTTCCTTTAGTTTTGTAGACAAGGTATACAAACCTTAGGGTTTTAATTTAATTATAGAGGATTTCAAACACTAAGATGATTTGAGTTCTAATGCCTACTATTTACGTTATGAATCCACAATCTCATTGCACATTTTTATTTTCTTGTTGTTCTTACCATTACATCATTAGTATCTGAAATTCTCATTACTATTTTAACTTCTATGGTTTTCTATAGGTAGCCCTAGAAAGGAGCATTATAATTTCAAGAGGTATATTTTTCATGAGTATACATTTAATTTCAACAATTCTCATTTATATGGGAATCATTTGAAGCCTTCCTTCATCTTCTCCTGATCTTGTGGCAGGAATAGTGTCTGAATAAAGTAGAAACCTATCTTCTACAAGAGAAATAATTTTATTACAATTTATATCTTCTTCCTTATGTATCTTAAGGAAAATGAAATGGTTCTAACCCTGAATCATTCCATGATTTTTTAGGTAAGGTTTGGGAAATGTTAAACATTTTTTCTTCGTTAACATTTATTGCCTCTTTTTCAACACTTTTGCTGACACCTAATTTGAAAGTATTATTTTCGATATTGTAAATATTGTCAATTTTGAATTTGAGCTAATGAAAAGGCATTAGAATTGGAATCCCAAGAATTCATGATATGTCTAATAAAATAAAATAAATTCATTACTGGAGTTACTCAAAGTTAGAACCAACCCTGTTTTAGTTCCCTTTTGCATTGTAACTCTTGTTAATATCTTACCCTTTTTCTTTGTCCATTTACATTATTTTTTTTCCTCTCATTCTCTACGCTGGTCTGTGTGAATTTTGCATGGTTTTGGGCCTCCACGTTGATTAAACGTTCCCAAAAGTATTTATTTGTGAAGGACTGAACGTGGTACCGTGCTAGCGAAACTCAAAATTTTATGATGATCTATGAGCATTGTTGAAATTGCCTAGAAAGGAGGAATAATATGCATTTTTAGGTGCCATCAATTAAATTAGAGGGAAGTTTCATAGATACCATGGGAAGTGCTATAATTATACTCCAAACCACCACCATGAATAAGAAACAACCACAACCTACACTTCATCAATTTTGATTACAGGAAGGACAAGCATAGATCCAAGAGTAGGAGGCATTTTCATGCAACCAAAAAAACCCAAGTACCACGACCATCCTCTATATCTATTTCTTTGAACCACCGCATTTAAATTACCTTGCCCACATAGCACAATCACAAAGTTTTTTATTTAACCCTTAAGCCATCCACTGTAAGTTCTTCTATTGCCGATGAAATATTAGTGGGACCCACCTTATACCTTACTGCATTTCCATACACCCAAAACCATTTATTTTGTGCCTAAACCCTTTGTATTTCCCTTACATCACTCACCACACATTACTGCCAGCAAGTTTTTTTATTTTATTTTGTGATGTGATATCGCAGTTGCATCTCGCAATCGCAATCATTTTACTTTTCCTGCAAACTGCCCATAGGCTATGTTATTTGATATGCAACATGATGATGCCACGTCACTTCGCTATCACAAATGTTTTGGTTTTACATTTAAGTTTTACAAGGACTATTACTTTGAATGTAATGCGATAAGTGCCACATCACATCGCACATCATAGTCCGCAATGTTTAACAAATAGCGTGATAGTTAAAGTTTGATATCACCAATTTGCACATATGCGATGTGGACTCAGAACCACATTGCATAATATTTGAGGTCTGCCCTTTTTTGTTTTGAACCTGTTTTGTACATTTTTTTTTGTATAGACCGAAATGTAGTTCTATGTGACATTTAATGAAGGAACGGGTATTTTGATAGCCAAAAGGATGATTGGTTGTTGAATGTCATTCAACAATTGAATTGCATTGAATTGCATTAGGTTTTCAGACTACGACCATTTTGATATAAGAAAATGTAATTTCATTATGTTTTCAGAAGAAGAGAGTAGAATGAATTAAAACTCACAGAATAGTTGAAATTGTTTTAAAAGGAGTTATGCTCTTATTTTATTTTGTTTGTCTGTATGTTTGACTATTAATTCCGTAGAATTGTGTGTTCTCTGTGTTGTTGGGGAAGCATCCCTCTGTGTTATTATTTCGTTCAATATTTCTGACATGATATCAGAGTAGGCCTAGGCTCTCAGTGAAAGAACAAGATATCCTTACTAAAGAAGTTGTAATATTGGTTTGAGAAGCATATTTCTCCAACAGTGAGAAAGCTTATTTTTTACATAGTTAAGTTGATTATTTATTTACACTGTCGGAATGAAAGTAATAGGCACAAGCCTGAAAAATACACAATTACCACAATTCAATGGTACAAATTATTATTATTGGGCCATTAAAATGAGGTCCCTGTTTGCTTCACAAGATATATGGGGGTTGGTGGAAAATGTTTTTACAAAACTAGTAGATGCAGCAACGCTTACTGCTTTGACAACACCCGAAAGAGACCTACTGAAAGACAATAGTAATAAGGACTCCAAAGCCCTATTATATATCTTTCAAGTAGTACACAAGAGTATTTTCCCAAGGATTTCAGTAGCAAAATAATCCAAGGAGGCATGGGATATCCTCAAGACAGACTATCAAGGCATGGAGAAAGTGAGACAAAAAAATTACAAATGCTGAGGAGACATTTTAAAACTCTCTGTATGAAATAATCTGATAATATAGACTCATTCTTAACACATGTGATTGGGTTGGTTACCTAGATAAGGTCTCATGGAGAGACACTTGAGGAAATATTAATAGTGGGGAAAATCCTAAGAATCCTACCAACAAGATTTGATGCCATAGTAGTGGCCATAGAAGAGACAAAGGATCTCTCACAATTTTAAGTGGATGAGCTTCATGCATCACTGGTGTCACATGAACATAGAGTTAATATAGCAAAAAAATCCTCTTTGGATCATGTATTAAAGGCACAAATGTCTTTTGGTCAAGGTAGAGGTAGAGGAAGATCAAACTATCAAGGAAGAGGAAGAAGCCCACACAAAGGTGGAAGAAGTAGCTCTGCAAGCACAAGTGGAAGGGGAAGAAACCAGAATCAAAGCGAAGGCCTAAGCAAAAATCAATCACAAGGACAAAGGTATGACAAATCCCAAGTCTAATGTCATTACTGTAAGTAGATTGGGCACTATGCCAATGAATGTAGAAAGAAAAAAAAATGATATAGGTAATATCCCTAATGTAAATTCTACAAGAGAAAATCAGAACTAGAGTAATGTGCTTTTAACTTGTAATGTAGCACAAGAAAAATAAGAAGGTGCATGGTCCTCAGACTCAGGTTATAGTAACCATATGACTTGAAACATAACTATGTTTTCCAATCTGGATGATAATGTGAAATCTAAAGAGACAATGGGGACTGATAGTAAAGTCTCTATCATGGGGAAATGAAGAGTATCAGTACTGACAAGGAAGGGAGAAAAGAAGTTTTTTCCAGATGTATATTATGTACCTGGCCTGAAATGTAACCTTCTAAGCGTTGGACAGCTCGTGAATAAGGGATAAAATGTATTTTTTAAGAATGATGTATGCACAATCATGAATATACATCTAGGTAAAAGGGTCATTGCAGAAGCGCATATGACAAGAAATAGGGTGTTTCCTCTCAAGATCAGAACAAACCGAAAGGAAGGAGGAAATGTAGCAATTGTAACACAAGAGGCCTTTCAATAAGAAGTGAAAGAAGAAAACTGGTTATGGCATTTGAGATTTGGACATCTAAATTTTGGAGCTTTGAACCTCTTACATAAAAAGGGGATGGTAAAAGGATTACCACTCATAAAGAAACCAGAGAGCTTATGTGACAGTTGGATCTTGGGCAAACAACATAGAGGATCTTTTCCAGGACGAAATAGTATAAGGGAAAAGGCACCCTTAGAGATTGTCCACTCAAATTTTTTTGAACCAATTAAAATGCCATATTTAGTTGGAATTCATTATGTTTTAACATTTGTAGATGATTATACAAGAAATACATTGTTGTATTTTATAAAAATGAAAATTGAAGTGTTTGAACAATACTGCCACTTCAAAGCTCTTATTGAGAAGAAAAGTGGACACTACATAAAAATTTTGAGAACTGACAGAGGTGGAGAGTATATCTCTAAAGACTTCCTACATTTGTGCAAGGAGCGTGGAATAAACAAGCAATTTACCACAGGTTATACATCGCAGAAAAATGGTGTAGCAGAAAGAAAGAATAGAACCATCATGGACATGGTAAGAAGTATGTTGATAGAAAATAATTTTCCAAATGAGTGTTGGGTAGAAGCTATAAATTGTGCAGCTTATATTTTAAATATATGTCCAACCAAAGTTGTTATGAACAAAGTTCCAAAAGAAGCATGGAGTGGAACAAAGAAATTTGCCACTCACATGAAAGTATTTGGATGTGTGGCATATGCACATGTCGCAGATCAATTAAGGAAGAAGTTGGATAGAAAGGGGGAGAAGTGTGTATTTTTTGGATACAGTGATGAATCCAAAGCCTACAATATCTATAATCCATCAACCAGGAAGGTAATAATGAACATATATGTGCAGTTCATTGAAGAAGAAGCTTGGGATGGAAGTTTGAGAAAAATGTAAATGTGAAGACATGAATTTCACATGAAGATAAAGAATAAATGAATTCATAAGATAATCCCTCAACGATGGCTCCTTCTCCACCTACCCAAGCTTAACAGAGCACACCACAAGCAAGCAATAGAGAAGTAGTGGAAAATCAGGGAAGTGCTTCTCTAAGAACACCATAGGGATTTGTAACTCCATCGAGTTCAAGTGGAACTCCAAGCACACCAAAAAGTCCAAGATTCATAAATTTGAGTGAAATTTATGGGCAAGAAGAAGTAAATAATAATATCAGTCTAAATTCTTTATTTTATTTTTTTAGTCATGTTGACGACCCAATCCATTTTGAAGATGTAGTAAAACGAGAAAAATGGATTGAAGTAAAGAATGAAGAGATTGGAGAAATATAAAAGAATGATACATGGGAGTTAGTGGACCTCCCACAAGGTAAAGAAGTCATTGGAGTGAAATGAGTCTATAAGACCAAAAGAAATATTGAAGGAAAAATAGAAAGACACAAAGAAAGACTTGTTGTGAAAGGGTATAAGCAGAAACAAGGAAGATATTATGAAGAAAAATTTACACCAGTTGGAAGGACGAAGATAGTGAGGATAGTGTTGTCCATAGTAGCACAAAAAAACTAGAAAGTATATCAAATGGATGTAAAGTCAACATTCTTGAATGGAGTGATGAAAGAGGAGGTATATGTTGAAAAACCTCCTGGATATGAGATAGGAGGGAAAGAGCACAAAGTATGCAAGTTGAAGAAATATCTTTATGGGCTGAAGCAAGCACCAAGAGCATGGTACAACAAGATTGATGCTTACCTAATGGATAATGGGTTTGAAAAGTGTGATGGTAAACCCACACTCTACATTAAATAAAATGACGAAAAAATCCTTATTGTTGTTTTATATGTAGATGATTTAATTTTCATAGACAATGAAATTTCTCTCATTGTTGATTTTAAAGTAGACATGAAGAGTGAATTTGAAGTGAACAATTTGGGTTTTTTGAGATATTTTTTGGGAAAAGAAGTAAAGAAAAATTAAAAGAGATTTTTTATTTCCCAAGCAAAATATGTTGCAGAGTTTTTAAAGAGTTTTAACATGCAGAACAACAAAGCAACAAAAACTCCAACTATCATGGGGTTGAAATTAAGCAAGGAATATTGCAGCAAGACTGTTGATCTAACATTGTATAAGAGCATAGTTGGAAGTCTAATGTATTTTACTACAACTAGTCCTGATATTATGTATGCTATAATTTTAATTTTCATATTCATGGAGACACCAAAGGAGACACATTGGAAAGTAGCCAAGAGAATACTGAGGTACATAAATGGAACAGAGTATGGTGTTCTATACTCCTCAACTGATAATTTTAAATTGATTGGTTACACTGAAAGTGATTGGGATGGAAATGTAGATGATAGAAATAGCACATCTGGGTATGTGTTTCATTTGGGTTTGGGGTCCATTTCATGGGCTTCCAAGAAGCAACCAATAGTTGCATTATCAACAACAGAAGCAGAATATGTGGTATCATTAGCAGCATCATGCCAAACAGTATGGATGAGAAGGATGCTGAGAGATTTGTGTCATGAGAAAGACAAGGACCATAATTTATTGTGATAATTGCTTAGTAATGCATTATAGAAGAATTATGTTCTCCACAAGAAAAGAAAACACATAGATACCAAATATAATTTTATAAGAGAATTGGTTGACAGTGGTGAGATTGTTTTGCAACATTACATGATAGATGAACAATTTGCTGATATCCTCACAAGCCATAGGACAAAAAAAAAAATTTATCTCAGAAAGTGTCTGGGAATGAATGATTGTGGAAGTTGTGATTAAGGAGGAGTGTTGGAATTATACTCCCAACCACCCCCATGAATAAGCATTGGTAGTGTTAGCTCCCTGTAATCAGCAAGATTGGAAAAATTCCAACCGCAGTGAGAAACATCGTTTCAACCACTTTGGGATTCTAGGATCTAGCCCTTTTGAATCCGGAGAGGGATCTCTCCAATAAGTGCAAAGATGGATTTTTATTTGAAGTTTTGGGTAATGATATTAGGCTAGTTATGAATATTAGGCTAGTTATGAAGGCCAAGGGTTTGCTGGCTGGATGGTTACACATTTATTATTTGAGGTGGAAAGTTCTAAATGCAAAGAGTTTCAAAGGTGTGAAGTTGCAAGCAATAGAACAAGCTTTGGCCAAGAAGATAGATAATTGCAAGTTTTAGTCCATTGAGCTATGGAGTCATAATAGGGTTTAATGGGGATAGCAAGAGGGGTAGACAGTCTGATGGGGTAATTAATCACAGTCCTTACATAGGAATTTGGTTGCCACCTTGGCACCCCCATCCCCCGACATACTGGAGGGCTCATTCTCAGTGACCCGTGAGTAGACACAACTTGAAAACACTTTCACAGACCCCCATAGACATGCATTTTCATTGCTCCGAAGACATCTCCTTGTGAGAAACCCTTGTAACAGCCTTTTCACCCTCGTGTCCAGCTCATATACCCAAGGCCAATGGTGAAATCCTTCTTCAAAGAGGGTGCGCCAATCTATGTCGTGTTTCACAGAGTCGACCATACGTCAGTTTAATAAAGGGTGTTTTTTTAAAAATATATGGAAGTAATATTGATCAATCAATTTCCAATTTGGTCTTTCTAAATCGTATTTGGGACATTTGGCTACGATCATGCAGAGTGAAGTAGTTTTTGCCTCTTATGCAAGCTTCTTCGAGGCCTTGTACAAACCTGATCAGAGGGATCCCAACTCCCCTTCCACCATCTATATAATCTTGCCATTTCCCTTTGCAAGACAATCTCCAAGAGCCTTCATAGCCAAAAGAATGCTGCAAGAGCTTTGATAGTCCTCATAGTGCCAAATCCACAGCAAGGAGATTGACGATCAAAGAGAGAGGCTTGTCCCCATTCCCGACAAGCTTTGCGAGAAGTATTCCGCTGATGACCTGCCAAAGGAAGACTTTAGCGTCAGAGCCAAGTTGTATCATCCTTTGTTTCATTAATGATAAGCGACTACGATTATAATTCCACTTGTATTGTTCATGTTTTACGATTATGAGTTGTGTCCTCTGGGATCAAGTACATAACTACAAATATTTACCACGCTCATGTTCGCGTTGTGCTTTGTACGTGCGAAACAGCGTCAAGTGGTGGAATTGTGACCTGTCGGAGCAAGGGATTGAGAGCACTATCCTCTCCGCAACGACAACAACGTTGGACCTGAGGTAGGCCTTCTATCGTGCTTTGATTTTTGCAATTAGGAGCTTGCGTTGTAGCATGTTTGATTGTTGCTAGACCTGATCTGGGCTAGTAGGGATCGCCTCTGTTACGTTCAAGAGCGACATACTACCGACACGAAAATGATGTTGGTTCCATTTCCCCCACCATTTACGGAAAGTACCTCTTTATTTTACAAGCAGAAGGGATACATATGCTTGTTATATAAGTCCATCCTAATAGAATTCGCAGAGCCTAGGAGCGAGAGACAAGATATCGTCCTTTCATTGAATCGATGTCTGGAGGTTTAGCAGTCAGCAGAAAAGGAAGAACTAAACGTCTTTTCATGTTTGAGGGTTGAAAAGACGGTGGAAAAATATCCAATGGTCCTTTCACTTAAATAGTTCATGGGACCCGAAAAGGTAGAAAACAATATCCGAGAAAACCTCCTAGTCGCGATAGGCTAGGGTATTCCTTTTTCGTAAATAATCTATCCCAGCCCGAAAAAGGGGTAAACGTATACTGGGTAGATGTCATTTCGTGTCCACTTTAACGAGATCGAAAACGACAAGGGACTCGGCAATCTTTTCATGTTTAGAGAGTCAGAAAAGAGCTGAAAGATGACTCCAAAATGACTTTTTCGTGTTTTTACCGAGTCCGAAAAAGTATAAAATACAACTCGTATCACTGTCCAAGTTGCGTAAAAACCTGTCGCTGCACATAAAAGCAAGTGTAAAATCCATTTTCGACAAAATATATTAAAATATTGGTGTTGAGGAGGTAAATCCCCTCTGCGGACAGAGGCGATCCCTACTAGCCCAGCAGGGGTCTAGCAACAATCAAACAATGTTATGACGCAAGTTCCTAATTACGAATGAAAAGGCTGGAGATAGAAGCCTACCTGGATTCCAATGCTAGGATCTGAAGAAGAAGCGCCCCCGTTCCTCAGCCTTGGCAGATCACAATCCCCCCACGATCTCCGCGGATGAACACCTGCACATGGAAGAAACGAACAGATACAAGCATAGAAACCAGCATACGTAACTAAACATCAGTCAGAAAGGACGTTACTCACATTAACATGATGGAAAACAGAGTGGAACCATAATCATAATCATCTATTAAATAACCGGCGAAGAAAGATTACAACCAAGTTCTGACGTCGCGGTCTCCTTTGGACGGGTTTCCAGTAGTCCACGTCTCGCAAAGCTCGCCAAGGAAAGGGAAAACCTCTCCAGAGTCTCGTGACAATGGTCTCCTTACTTGAGTCAGCCTTAAGGGAAAGAGAGGGTTCTTTACAACACAAAGGCTCTTGGGAATGCAAATTCGAGCAGCCTTCAATTCAACCCTTGACCTTGCTCCAGTGGATGAAGGCTATATTTATAGAGGAGAGGAGGAGGTTGGGATCCCTACAATAGTGGAAGGGAGGCCTTATCCCTTGGGAGGTTCCCCATAAGGTGAAAACAAGAGGCCAAAGGAGGAAGGCCGTGGTTATTCAGGCGAAACCACTCCTGATGACTCATCCACGAAGTTGTTGTAATCGAAACTTCGCCTCTTTTTTAAAAAACTTTCCATAAACAGAGTGGCGCGGGTACAACACTGGGACAAAGCGCCAATTGGCGCGGGCTCGGTGTTAATTTTCCCCCATTGGCGCGAGTACATAACGGGCTACCAGCGCCAATGCAAAAACATGTGTTTTTAGGGGTCTGTTTAGGAAATGATAAACAGGAGAAATGTTGTCCTCATGGAAAGGGATGCAATGAAGGTATTTTCAAGGCTTGACATTGCTCACAGGTCACATAATGGGTCCTCCATTGTGCGGGACGGGGAATGGTAGGGAAGGTGACAAATTACTGTGTAACAATTGGGAAAAATGACATTTGAAACCTAATTTTTGACTTAAAAGGTTATAAATAGGCTTCAAATGGTAAAACAAATTTACTTTTACTTTTTACCTTACTTGGAGAGCAACAGTGGTCTGTTGGTGTGCAAACTTGCGGCGGTGATTGCGACTGATCCGGGACATCATTCAGCTCCTCGTTTGTTCCAGGTAAAAGGCATTCCCTTAAGCTCCATTTTAATCCATTTTTTATGATTTTCCATTGCACAGTCGATCTCTGGAGGAGACATTTAAAAATTTTAGGGCTCCGCCATTGGCGCGGGTATCGGGCATGGACCCACGCCAATGTACTTTTTCTCACAAAGGGGTCGCATCAACTGGTGTGACTGTTAGGAAAATAGTCGCGCCAATGGCGCGACATAATTTTCCGCTTTAAGTTTTTAAATAGTGAGCCATCCATATGGGTTTTTAATCATGACAGAGATCTAACAAGGGTTTTTGATCATGTTGATGCAAGTAAACAAGCACAATGGTTATTGAATGGAAGGAGAGGGAACATGGGGAGGAAGATGAAATGGCTATGGATAATGAAGCTTGTATGAATGCACTGAATAACTGTGGACTCAAAAAATTCTTTCTTACTCCATGTTTGCGAGCTCAACTCGAGCTGCTACAATACTTGGTCAGCATATGGGATGAAAATGAAGAAGTATTTAAACTTCGGGACCAAGAGTTGAAACTTGAGGTTTCCGACATATATTTAATCACCGAGCTATCGCGGAGAGGCCCAGTACCCATTCTGATGGGCAGCAGACCTTCCGGAGAAAATATGGAACAATTAATGGTGAGGGTGTGTCTAGGGGCACGAACCAGATCGGGAAGCGGGAAGGTGGACATCCACACAGTCCACGATCTAGCACTCAGAGTGGTGCTACACACCATTATGTGGGCTGCGGGATCGCAGGCACCGCATGAGGCGACCAAAGCCCAACTCATATTAGCCTCCGAGTGTATGAGCCCCACATTGTTTGATTGGGCTACTGCAGTGACGGTCAATATCAAGAGGTAGTTGACAAGATGAAAGCAAGTCAAACTAAAGCAGTTTGGCTATGGTTACATTTTGGTGTCGTTCATCCTGGAACGACTACCCATTTTCCAGGGCCAAGGGGCCATAGTTGCTGAGTCGGTACCAAGGGAGCCGAGGATGGCTCGCTGGGCAGCACTTATGCCCAGGTTAGGAGGAGGCCAACAAATGTCTTGGAGGCCTAAGTTTTTTGGGTGGTTACGGCGAAAACTGATCATGGTCGAAGATTGGCCCTATGCTGGGACCGATTTCACCAGAGATCCCGATCTTCCACCTCTGGAGGGGGAGGATTGGGATGAGGAGTTGGGTACGATACTCTCTTTTTGATTTTTATGTATTTATTATTTTATTTTTTTTGGTAATACATGTCCGTTCTATTAACAGTTTTATGTGTATGCAAATGTCGGCCCAGAGAGGCTCGTGGGCATGTCGCCCATTGCGCGGAGAACCCATGCCGAACATGAACCTTAAGCTGAGGGTGGCGAGGGAGGTGAACTGATTCAGAATCTGGAGGGCATCGCCCGGGGGATCCCGGACTATGCACGGCTAGAAGATGTTCCGCTAGCATACCAGCGACACACTGTGGGGGTGCCCAGTCGCCTCCACCGACTACTGAGACGCTTAGTGCATGCCGTGGCTTGTTACCACGAGCACCATGCAGATTAGACATTAGGGCTTTCATATGCACATTTTTTGAGAGACATGTCGTCTCCAGCTGTATTAAGACGAACATGTATATTTTTGGTTTTATGTGATGCACACTATGTAAACATTTTGACACACACACACACACACACACACACACACACACACACACATATATACCTATCTCTGGATGGATCTCTTTACATGTGATGATGTTTTTATATGCTATGCAAATGTCTAATACAATGTTATCTTAATGCATCAGTTGCATAACAGACGATCTAATGAAAAAGTTCACATAATGTATCTAATCACACATTTTATTTTTATGCAAGCTTAAAAGAACAGATGAAAACACACATGCAAACTATGCTTGGAAATGAGTTTTATTTTTATGCAAGCTTAAAACACAAACTATGCTTGAAGAAGACAGGCATGTCCCTAGCATGGTGTCTCAATTCGAGGTACATGCCCCCCAAGCTTCAGTCCATAGGAAATGGAGTGAAGGTTGAAAACGCAAGATATTTGAAATAAATCTATCAACACTCGAATTGAATTATTTTAACGAGGTTGACACACTTAAAGAACCATCCTCGCAGCCGCTTGTTTCATTTTTTTAGGAGCTTGGCACAAGAAGAGGAACTGCGCTCTAGTGAGCTCAACAGAGGAGGTTCAGGAGAGAGATGATCGGATACATCACGCTCTAGACAATCGAACATTGCCCCCAAGCTGGGCATGAAGGAGGAACGATGATTTCCATCGCTCCAAGGCAACTCCTCAAGAGACATTGTTTCAACAATGGCTTCGTCAGAAGGAAAAGTCTCTTTAAGAGGATCAAGCGAGTCGGCCTCACCGAGCCAGGGGGATTGAGAATAGATATCTAAAGCCATGCTCGAGGGATCATGTTGAGGAGGGGGAGGATTGGATGCAATGACGATTTCACAGTAATTAATCTCTACTGGAGTTAAGGGCATCGATTCTACAAAATCAGTCACCTGTTCAGGCAAAGGGATAATCCATGGGTCGTCAGACCTAGAGATCATATTAACTTGAACGGTGTGCGGTGGCGGTAAGGGAAAAATACCCATGAGGACAGGGTCCTTGAAGAGAACGGGTCCTACACTATCAGGGGGATTGGGGATCTTATCCACGTAAGGAACGTTTTTCTCAGAGGTGGAGGTGAAGAAAGACAACTGATCCACAGTAACAATTTTTCCCTCATGAGGGAACTTAAGAAGTCGAAAGAGGGTGGATTTTATGCATAACATAGTGTGAGTCCAACTGCGGCCGAGAAGCAGGTTGTAGTTAAGCTTGGCGTCAACCACTTCCACTTCTACGTTGACTGTCTTCCCCTGTAACGTAATCGGAAAACTCTCGAGAACACCCAGGGATTTGGATTCCCAACCATCGAATGCCTCTAAGGCATTGGGAGATGATGACAGGGCTGGAGAGCCAATGGCCTTCCAGTAGGCGGACGACATGACACAGGTAGAAGCACCTTCATCCACAACGGCTCGATGGATGTTAAGACCGTTGATCCCGACTTGAATAACAAGAGCGATTTGATGTGGAAGCCGGGGGGTAAAATTTTCTAAGTCAAAGGTGAGAAGATTAGAATCAGTGGGATCAATTCCACCGATTGCAGACAACAAAGCTTTCCATTGCGAAGGGAAACTTTGAAGGACTTCCAATGCGGACATAGTAGAAGGCGCTTGTGCCAAATCCTCAACAATACTGTAATGCTGAGCGGCACGGGCATTTGGATTGTAGGAAGACCTTCATAGAACACCTTTAGAAGGTGGCCTCGCAATAGGTTTAGCCACAGGATTCTCAATTTCTAAAGAACCGGAGACAGGTGGAGGAGGTGGGCCATCCACAACTTCCTTTCTAGCTGCCTAATGCGAACCAGTATAATCCTCCGAATGCGTAGCAACAGAGACAGGTGTAGTACCATTCATCATAAAGACCTGGGACCCAAATGGTGCAGATGGTGAAGGCTTCTCAACCATCTCGGTCTGCTGAGATGGGAACGGTTCTTTTAGAACTGCCGGAGTCCCTTTGGAGCCTTTGAGAAGTTGACTGATTTCAGATCGTCGTGGAAAATCCTTGGTATAATGATCTCCTTCAAAAATAAGGCAGGGGTACTTTGGTTTATGTTGAGAACCATCCTCAGTACGAGGTTTAGAAGACTCTGACTTTGGGGCGCCGGGTTTGGATTTTCCTTTGCCATTATTTTTCCCTTTGGAGGCTTTTTCCGTAGGATTAGCTTGAACGGCGTTAACCTCCACAGTTTTGCAAGAATCTGGAGGGGTGGGAAGAGTAGAATTATTGGAAGAATTGGACTTCTGCTTCCCATTCGAAGATTTTCGAGAATTTTGAGACACGGAACCAATAACACCATCCACCACTGGGGTAGGTGGGGCTTTAGAGGTTCCTGGGCGTGGAGCATAAGTCAAAATATCATACAACATGCCGGACTGAGAGTATACTAGATCGAGATACTGGGCACACGCAATAGCTTGTTCTTCAGTCACACATGCCCCCATAGCAATATCTTGCGCGATTTTGTTAACGAAGGATGTGGTGAACCAATGAGTTAGTAGTTGATCAAGTATATCAAATTTGATCAGCCTACGATGACGTTGCCACTCATGAATATGATCGGATATGTGGGTGGCTTTATCCTGCTTCAACGAAGTCAGGAGATGCGTCCTGGCTTCATAGCGAACCGGTAACTGAAAGTGAGTCAGAAAAGCCATTGATAAAGTATTGAAATCTTGAAAGATGCCACGGGGTAGTTCAATATACCACTTAGTGGCAGGACCGGTAAGAGTGCGCTGGAAGAGACATAGACGAATTGAATCATCGACCCAAGAATTAGACGAACACCACAAATGGTAAGCCATTACATGAGCTTGGGGGTCTTCACCAGCTTTACCTTCAAACTTTGGGCAGTCGCCGAGTACCTTGGTCGGAACCGGAGGCCAATAAGGATTATGAAGAATCGGATCATTGGTTAATTTAGAAACGCCCGGTAATTCCAAGGTAGCCAAGAACGGCAATTGTAGATTGAACGGCATGCCAGGACCTTGATAAGGACCGGTACCTGTACTCCACACTGGTTGAGAATATCCTTGCCCCCATGGGTTCTGTCTGGTAGGATTCTGACCGTAGGGGGTATAGGTCATATAACTAGTCTGATTCGGTTGCTGGTAACCAGTGTACGGGGCTTGATAACTAGAGTATGGAGCCTGATTGTGTGTTGGCCCCGTTTGGGCAGCCTGTGGATTTGGATGCTGAGTATAGGTGTAGCCAGGTTGTTGAGTGTAATAATGGGAACCTTGGGGCGGGTTATAAGTCGGTCGAGATTGACCGTGATGGTAATAACCGCCTTGAGGCTGAGCGGGCTGCTGATAGGTGGGACCCTGCTGAGCCTGATAATTAGGGTGCACCGATTGATTCGGTTGTGGCATCGAATAAATCGGCTGTTGGGCAAGGTTTATAGAGTGTGCAGGCTGGCCTGGTTTGACAGGCTGACCTAGCTGAACGGGCTGCCCTGGTTGAATAGGTTGACCTGGATAAACAGGTTGTGCTGGTTGCACAGGTTGACCTGGCTGTTGAGGAGCATCAGGTTGTATCGGATGGGCCGGTTGGCCTGGTGGTGGAACACCGGGTTGTGCCGGATGAACCGGTTGGCTTGGTGGAGGAATGGAGCCGGGTGGTGGCTCGTAACCGGTCTGACCTGCAACAGGACCATAAGATGGTCCTGGCTCATGTGCAACATTTGGAGCAACAGGATACTAAGGTTGCATGGGTTGCAACGGTTGGACTTGCCCCCTAGGACCGTATACCGGCCCGGGTTGGTACCCCGGTTGACCTGTGAGTCCTTGAGGTTGCCTCGGTTGGACTCCAGGAAGAGGCTGCACGAGTTGACCTGAAAGGTTGTAATACTTTCCTTGCGGACTGTATAGCGGCCCTTGCTAGCCCGCAAGGTAACCTTGCGGGTCATAAGGATAGCCAGGCTGGCCCGAAGGTTGGCCTTGAAAAGGTTGTCCTTGCGGGTTATAAGGCTTCCCAGCCTGGTTATACGGTAAACCCTGAGCATGAAGTTGGGCCTCATGAGCGGGTAAACATAAAGGGTTCCTGTGCTCATTGTACTGATATGAAAAAATGTACACGGGTGTACCATTCTGTGCATAATGCGAAAAATATGAGCGGTTGGGATCTTGAGAGGGTTTTCCGACCTCGGGGTTCGATTTTTGTAAGGAAAATCGATACTCCTCAGGAGAGATGTTCTCCGGTATAGCAGAAGCTATATAGACGTCTTCGGGAAGCGATGTGATCCTTACGGACTGAGTGGTAATACCAGGTGTAGATGCAACCACACAAACAGTGGGCCTGACGGGTTCAGAAGTGACCTGAGGGGATGACGTGACATGTGTCCATGGATACATCCCCAATGAAGGAACAACCGACCTCGTAGAAGGAGCTGATACCCCCATAGAGGCAGCGGTGACAATAATATGACCTAAGGATCTATACCTTGCTGGTAGTGAGGGACCAGGCGAAGACATAATAGATGGTTCAGTGTTGTCTTCTGGGAATAACTTCTGAGTTACTTCTGGGAATAGCTGGTAATATTCACCATACGTAGGGATTTCCTCGCTAGCAGAATGACTGGATTCACTCATATTTGAACCTGCCGCTAGATCTCGTAACAGACGGCGAGGGCTAGGAGGAATAACAACAGCTAAAAAAGGCGAACCCGATGTAAGAGGAGGGAAATGTTCCTCTACTCGAAATCTAGACCAAGGGTCGGGAAAGGGCTAATTGAACTCAACTGGTCCTCCAAAGGGAAGCTCAGATAGAACTGGTCCCCCGTCGGGAAACTTGGAAACGATGGGCTACTGAGGTTCAGTAGAGGATTGAGAAACCTCTGATGAATTGTTCGTATATGGACTACCAGTAGACGAAACTGAGGGTTCCGCCATTGTGGTAGTAATGACAAGAGAGAAAGATCAAACACACACACAGGCTGAAAAAGAACCAAGGCACACAATCAAACGGCCAACAAGCAAAATCTAACAGGGAGTGTGATCGCGGGTGATTTATTTTACGACATTGAAACTTAGAAACTTCACCGTTTCATGTTTTAAGAGTCGAGAAACGGATGAAAGATGACTCTATCTCTTTCAGTTTTGAAGCAAGCGTGAAAGGACAAGAGCTTGGTGATCTTTTCAAATTTAAAGAGTCAGATAAGATCAAAATGACTGCTCAGGAATACTAGGCAAAGGGTGTACCAAATAACCGTGAACTGCAATATACACCTTGGTTTCAAAATGAAAGAGAAATCAACCAAGGACTTGATGTACGTGCAGGAAATATCCCCGAATGCTGTGTCCGGTGTATCATGGGTATAGGGCGGCAGACTCGGCTTCCTATGGATAAAGGATAGAAACCTAGTGGGGTCTCCCTTTATATACGTGACGGTACGGGAGCACAAGTCCGTACTAGCGCTTTCTAAAGCCAAGAGGCGAATGACAGCTACTAGGTTTAAAGATGCCGGAACACGTCTCTAGCCTAGACCTCTAAATATTTCGTTAATGTTTCAATGCTACCTTAGTGTAAATTGAATAAATTTGTAATGTTTATCTTCAATTATGTTTCAGTTTTTAGACCCTAGCGAATGTAATGTCTCAAAATCTCCTAAATGCACACTACATGCCACAGTATATCATTTCATTTGATGAAAGCTAGTTACAAGAGAGTTAAGAGCTTTTCACACAACAACAAAATGATTAGACAACAAATAATGATATCTCTAATGCAGCTAATGGAAACTAAAAGCTTTTCGTTCAAAGTTACTAATCACTAATAACACCGAAAAGATCTAATTCACACCAACTAATTCAATGCAAAAGAGATTTTGTTTTATGTGTTTAAGAGAAAGAGCACTAAACAAGATGAAAACTAATGAGACAAGCAATTGAGAAGCAAAAGAAAAATAGTAAAAAAATCAAATTCCACTCAATGAAAGGCTACAATCAGATCTCAAATCGATAAAAAGTCCCTCAAATCAAAAGACACCCAAAGACTCAATTGAACCATGTAATCTAAGCCCAAAACGAGACAAAGCGGAATTCAAATGAAGAAGAAGCCGATCACTCAAATAACGCAATAAAACGATAGACAACCACCAAACGAGTGCATAGAAGCAATCACAAAGCTGACTGAATAGACAGAAACCAAAAACTCCCAAGGGAGGCTTGACGCACAATAACACCTAGATGCCCTAGGGCTAAAATGTAAAATCGATAGAAATGGGCAAACAACCAAAGGAAGGAGGTGATAGTCAGTCAAACGAGGCCCCAAAACACTAAAGCAGGTGAAAAAACAAGACCAAACACCCAGATCAGTCTAAGAAGGCTCAAAACCTAGTAAACCCTAGCACCTTACAGGATTGGCGCGACTGTAAGGCCGAAACTAGCGCCAGAATGGAATTGGCGCGAGTAATACACTGACAATATGCGCTAGTGGGCGCGACTGTCACATTGAAAA
This sequence comes from Pinus albicaulis, assembly GCA_034641835.2. Lineage (NCBI taxonomy): Eukaryota > Viridiplantae > Streptophyta > Pinopsida > Pinales > Pinaceae > Pinus > Pinus albicaulis. Next base: position 360,034,435 of record CM076577.1, read on the forward strand.
GCGCGCCAGCCGAGTTCACCAAGGAAAAATAAAAAATAAGAAATCCAAGAAGCAGACCAGTGGTGGTGGAGCTTAAACCAAAAACAAAACTCACGAAAAGAGCTGGCCAAAAGAGTTGATCAAGCAAGAAAAGTCAAGAATCGATCGAAAGACAAGATAATACTCCAAGTGTTCAGTTCATAAACTAAACCAGAGATTGACTGAAGCAGCATGGATCTACTTCGCTAATGCAGAGCAAGAGCGTTTCGAAGGCTATCTGGCTAACTTCAGGCTTCGTCTGTAGTTTATAAAGCGAACAACAAGCTAACTCCCTAGCGGAGTCACAAATTTGTTGTAGAGGTAAATCCCCTCTGCAGATAGAGGCGATCCCTACTAGCCCAGATCGGGTCTAGCAACAATCAAACACGTTACAACACAAGCTCCTAATTGCAAAAATCAAAGCGCGATAGAAGGCTTACCTCAGGTCCAACGTTGTTGTCGTTGCAGAGAGGATAGGGCTCTCGATCCCTTGCTCCGACAGGTCACAATTCCACCACTTGACGCGATCGAATACCTGCACGTACAAGAAACACGACGAACATATGAGCGTAAAACCATATAATTGCAATTATGTGTTAGTCAGAGAGGACACAACTCATAAACAAGCATGAACAATATGAGTGGAACTATAATCGTAGTCGCTTATATTAATGAAACAAAGGATGATACAACCTGGATCTGACGCTAAAATCCTCCTTCGGCGGGTCATCGGTGGAATATGTCTCGGTAAAGCCTGTCGGGAATAGGGACAAGCCTCTCTCTTCGATCGTCAATCTCTTTGATATGGATTTGGCACTATGAGGACTATCAAAGCTCTTGCAGCATTCTTTAGGCTATGAAGGCTCTTAGAGATTAGCTTGCAAAGGGAAATGGAAAGCTTATATAGATGGGGGAAGAGGAGTTGGGATCCCTACAATCATGGGATTGGCCCTATCCTCAAGGAAGCTTCCATGAGAGGTGGAAAACTACTTCCTCTACATGGAAATCCAGAGCCAAATGTCCCAACTCAATTTAGAGACCAGTTCAGGAGTTGGTTAAAGTCAATATTCCGCCATTTATTTTTAAAAAACACCCTTTATTAAGCCTGGTGCGAGTGCGACTCTGAGATAGAGCGCCAATTGGCGCGCCCTCTTTGAAGAATTTCTCCCATTGGCATGGGTATAATACAAGCTAGTCACGCCAAGGATGAAAAGGATATTTTTAGGGTTTTTCACAAGGAGATGTCTTCAGGGAAATGAAAGTCCATGTCTAGGCGAATTCCATGAAAGTCTTTTCAAGTTATGTCACTGTTCATAGGTCATGGAAAGAGCCCTCCAATGTGCGGGATGGGGAATTGTAGGGACGGTGACAAATTGCTGTGTAACAATCGTCCTGAACGGTGTCTTTCCTGTCACCTTCTTGCATGTAGTTCTATATGCCAAAAGAATCGAAGGTATGTGCACATCCAAATAATTCCTGTTAGCATTGAAAATATTAGTGAGCCCAGTCTTTAATATTTGATTGAAATATTCCATGGATCCATTCACCTGCGGGTGATATTGAGTGCTCTTATGATGATGAATCTGGAATTCTTCTGTCAGAGCTTCAATGGTTTCATTCATGAAGTGCGTACCTCAATCACTAATAAAAATCTTAGGGCATCCAAATTGAGTCAATATGTTTTCAAAAATTAACTGTGCAGTCTGTTTGCACTACAATCCTTCACTAGCTTAGCTTTAGACCAACGAGTTATATAGTCTATCACAGTGATGATGTAACACACACCTATCTTCTTTCCTAGAGGGTCAATAGGCCCAACAAAAAATTATCAAAATGCTTGAAACACCATCTAAGGGTGCAAGGGAATCTCATCTCTGCGTGATGGCTTTCCTGTCATTTGGCATACATTGTATGTAGGAAAATACACATATGCATCATTGTGCAACGTGGGCCACCATAAAACAGCTCATAAAATCTTCTGCGCGGTTTCTTTTCCTGCATAGTGACCTTTGGAAACCCCTCCATGAGCTTCAACTAAGATGTCTCATCTCTCAAATTCCAAGACATATCTTCACAAGACCTCATCTACACCCATCTTATACAACTGACCATCAATGATAGTAAAGTTAGCTGCACGCACCACGAGCTCTTTCTTCTATTGCAATGTGTACTGCTCGGGCACAAGTCCAGTAGTCAAAAAATAGATGATATCAGGTAAATTATCATCAACCACTTTTATAGCGAATAACCTCACATTTGGTAACCCATCTTCGACACTAGTAGACTCTTCTCTATTCTCAATGCGCGACAAAGAGTCTGGCCCAAAATTTAATCTCCCCAGCTTCACAATAACTTCAAATTCATATTCTTGAAAAAACAACAACCAATTGAAGATATTCCCCCCCAACACATGCTTATTGACTAGGTACTTCAAAGTAGAGTGGTGAGTAAACATCTTGAAGTGTCCTCCTAACAGATAGTGGTGGAATTTCTGTAGCGCATACACTGTCGCCAATCCTTCTCTCTCTGTGGTTGAGTAATTAAGTTATGCACTTGATAAATTTCGACTTGCATAGGAAATAGGGTGATCGATCTCTCCAGCTCCTGGCTACACTAAAATAGCTCTGAGTGCGATGTAGGAGGCATAAACATGCACATGGAATACCTTCGGCCAATTTGGAAAGACCAGTATGGGCGCAGTGACCATCTTCTAATTCAACAATTCAAAAATCTTCTGACATTCTACATCCAAAAAAAATGTCACATCCTTCTTGAGAATTTTTTCCATGGGTGTAGTTATCAGCGCATAGCCTTGAATGAACTTTTGATAATACCCTGTATGCCCCAAAATTGAGCGTAGTTGTTTGACATTCATAGGAACTTCTAGATTAACAATCATTGCGATCTTCGCAGGATCTACCTTCAACCCTTGTTGGCAGAAAATATGACCTAGCAATATCTCAAATGGCACACAAAATATGCACTTCTTCAAATTACGTGAGATTTGATACTTTCAACAAGTATTTTAAGTGCAGACTTGATACATACTTTTTCAACAACCCAAAGACCATCCAATTATAAAAGTAGACTTCTAATAACTTGTGGATATACTCCTTGAATGAAGCTTACGCACAAGAATATAGAATGTGCATTATTCAACCCAAATGGCGTGACTGTATACTAAAAATATCCCTATTCTATTGCAAAGGTTGTCTTACTTCTATCCTCCGACATAATCCTAATCTAATGATATCCTGAGAAACCATCTGTAAATGAATAAGCCTCCTGTCCTCCAAAATTTTTTAGGATCTCATCATAAAATGGGGTTGAAAATGGATCATGTATGCATGCATCATTTAGTGTGCGCAGATCCATGCAAATCCTTATTTCTCCTTTAGTCTTCTTATCATGTACCACCATAGGACTCACCTAATCAGACTTTTCCACCGGTTGTATAATGCTTGCAACAACCATTTTTTCCAACTCTTCCCTAACTTTCTACTTGTATTTTGGATACAATGTATATGGGCGCTTCCTTTTCCCAATTAAGCCTTCCATCAGTTTTTGGATTAATCCAATCATCATCTCGCATGGTTATCTTATAGATATGATCAACATCATCATCTGCGCACACCGATTCTATGTATCTTGCACCTTCTGCAGGATCTAGAGGAACTAAAACTCTGGTTCCATTATTCTCAAATACCATACTTCTCATCTTCAAATTCATGATTCCATCCATATCAATAGCCCAATATAATCCCAACAATGTAGGATAAGGATTAGCATCATCCACAATTTGTATGAATTCGAAAATTGCAAGCACCTTAACTCCTTCAATATTGACTAGAACCTGCAACAATCATCCAAATGGAATAGTTTTCTTTTGATTCGCCATGCGCAACTGAATAGTAGACCATTCCTACTTAGGCCCTCCCATGCGCTGCCAAGTTTTCTTAGGTAAGACATTTGAATTAGACCCTAGATTCAGAATTACCTGATCCATCTCATAGGCACTGATCTGAGCAATCAAGCGCATCACTCATCTAGTTCTATTTTTTTTTTTTTCTTATAGATCTTGTTGATAGCTTTTTGTTCCATCCAAGGCTATTATTTTTCTACACAGTTATCTATCAATGCTTGAAGATTATCCACTACCTTTTTTTTGCGCAATATTTTAATGCAAGCTTGTAAAAATGGCTGTATTTCTTCATCTACTCTAGCCAAATCTATAGGGCTACTTGATGTTGATGTGCTTGCTTCTAAAAAACCCTTCTTTGCTTCTATAAAAGTGTCATTTTTTCACTATAAATAAAATCCATCCTTTTTCTTAGGTGCCTTTTGAATCCAAAGATCAACATTTGGCTTCTTTCCTTTGTCTTCACCAGTGGCTGCACCGCTTCTAGTGACAACATTCACGCTAGGATCCTCTTCATACATCTCCTCCCTAACCATCTGAATATTCTGCGTCAGAGTCTGTGTCTTATTCTCCTGCATATTAGCAATTAAAATAGGAAAATATTTAATTACATGATCAAACTTCTTACAGTACCTTCATTGTTGTCGCATAGGATATGGAAAGTTGCACTCATAATGACCAACATCTCCACAATTGTAGCAGATGACATGTCCTCATCCTCTACGAGCTGATCCTCCTCCTCTCCCTATTCCTCTATTATGGAACCCACCACGCCCAAACGAAGATGTTGGTGAGGTAGGTTCGGCCTTCATTCTGTACAACTCATATTTGTTCACCATCAAATCAAAACTTTGACAATGTTGTTCATAATGTCCCAGTGACGAGCATAATCTACAAAAAAAATGTTTCAACTCGGACATGTATTTTACAATCCTTGTGTTATCACAAATAACATCTCATTTTTTATTGATAGGGTCATTAGCATAGGTGTCATTTTTCTCATAAAAATGGTTCATGAAATTGATGAAAACTCATGAATTGATCACTATCCTAAGTTTAGAAAGTCCATTTGTCATGCCCATCACAGTAAAATCCATAAAAATCCACCTTAGGTTTACATGCATTTGTTTAAAGTTTTGTAGAGGCCACCTGTCTGATTTTTCCCAATTCCACAACGAATATAACTGCAAACAGGTTGTTTTCGCTACAGACTCACCTGACTAGTCCGTAGCAAATCTGTCAGGTTTATAATTGAAAACGATGTAGAATCATGTTTTCTGCACCAATAAAGGGGATGATGAGTTATTGAGTTTTTAGAGGTTTAGGGTGAATGTGAGGTCACGTGATCAGTTATTATAGTCATCCAAGCATGTGTAATCATGATTTCCATTCATCATTATGCTACACTCCTCCTGTTTGTCATTATCCCTCCCATATTCGAATTTCAGATTTTAAACTCACCTCCAAATCTCCTCTCTTTCATTCTCCCTTAGAATTTTGCATGGATCATTGATTATCATCCTTGAAGAGTACAACCCCATCACAAGAAGATTGATGTTCAATTTGTTTCTTTGCAGGTGTCACAATTTCAAGAAGGCAACGTGGTATAAAGGAAGATGGCCATAAAGAAGAAAACAAACAAAGGAGGCTCCTGTGTAATATATGAACTTATGGATATCAAGTTACTCAATGAATACCCCAACTTTGCAAAAGCTTTCAACAACATTGGATGCATGAAATTCTGCCAAAAACTTCAAGGTTTTCATGCATAGGTATCAAAGGGTTTTGTAATGAATTTCATAGGTACAACTTCAAAGGTGGGGTGCTAAGTTTTGTAGTGTCACTTGAGACAATTGTTCAATCCACAGAGATACCAAGGGAGGGTGAAGAGTGGTTAAAAGCCACTAAGTTCAAGACGTAAAATTGTGATGAATTTATAAAACCTGAACACATTGGAGCAGATATGAATTCTAGAATTTCAAGGAGCTACATGAAAGAGAACTACTGCAAATGGTTGTTTGTAATTCAAAGGTACTTTACTTGTGAGGGGAGATTTCATATGGTCTATCTGTACCATTTTAGGCTCTTGTTGCACTTCACTAGTAACAAGTCTCTTGATCTTCCCTTTTTCTTGTTTAGGAGCTTAGGGAAGATGTTAGACAAGGTTTAGGCTAGGCCAAAAAATAGTGAGACCTCAATTTTCCATCATGGGTTGATCAAACTTCTGGTGCTGGAGGAGTTGAAAAAACTAAACAGAGACTAGGCTACCTTTATTTTTCTCAGTGGATATGAGGTTGATTCATTAACACCCATGAAAAATCCAAAGTCAAAAGCCACTCCTTCAAGTAAGAGTGACAAACCTGTAGCTGAGACAGAGGGTGTGAATGAGGAGGAGATGGAGCCCATTATAGAGCCAATTGATATTGAAATAGAGCCTGCACAAGAGACATAGTCTCCATAGCCTACACCTGTAAGCAACAAACAAAATATCAACAAGAAAAGCCATAGAAGGATAAACAAAAGTCAAACAATTGGGAAGGGAAACCTTGAAGATATTCTTCAAGCTATAGACATTGAGGAGACTCCAGTGGTCAGAGCTAGACATATTAAGGGAGAGAAGAAGAAAAATAAAGGTATGACTGCTAAGAAGCTTGATTTTGCAGGAGAAGATGCAGGTTTTATGTTTTAGCCAAGAAAACCACTCACCAGGCTTCAACTTTCCAAGGGTGTTATGGAAAAAAAAGGATAGAGGTTACTGACAAAGGAAAAAAACCTATCATAGAGGAGATCATTATGCAAAGGAAGGGTAAAGAGAAAATGGTTGAGAAAATAAAAATGCAGATGTTAAAAAAGCAGTTAAGAGAGGTTAGAGAAGAGGTTGTTGAGGCTAAAAGGAAGTTGTAGGAAGCCAAGGTAGACATGAAGCTGATGGAAGATTTCAAAGAAAAGGTAAATGAGAAATTAAATCAATATAATGAGTCATTGACAAATGCCAAGAAACTGCTGAAAAATACACTTCCTTTGCAAAGGGTAATGAAACACACAAGAAACATAAAATTAAGGTTGCAAGCTAAAAGAAAGAAACTCAAAGGCCAGGTCAAAGAGCTAGAGGATTAAATGGAGATGATATAGTCATATTTAAAGAAAATAGGCCATAAAATCACAGTCATAAATGAACTTGAAGAGATTCAACCTCCTACTGCCAAAGGTGAAGCTTCCAAAGATTGAAGAGTAGACCAAATACCTTTGTGATAGTTTTGCATCATTCAGAAATTAGAATTTGCATATCCATAGGAAAAATTTTGAAGAAGAAAGGAAAATTTTTGAGTTTTCTGCCAATTAGGCAGTTTTGTAGCGAATCCCAGGCTTGAAGCCCAGATTTCGCTACGAACTTGTTGTAGGTGTCTTTTTGTTTAAAATCATGGATATAGTCAAAATAAAGGTGGGAAATTTTTTTATTTATCTCATTTGACTCAAAAAATATTTCCAAATCAGCAAAGAGGGCTAACAGGTGGCATAGATTGGTGAAATTAATTTGCTACAAAATTTCACTACGAAATTGCCTTGACTCCCTTATTTCTGCAACGAGCAAGTTTTTGTAGCAATTTTGAGTTTTGATGGTTAATTGGAGGTCAACCAGCCATGTGGAAATCTTAAAGAGTATCAGAGAAATATTTTGTTGGAGGCATGGTCTTCGACAAGGCTGTCTAGATCATTAGCTGATCATGAAGACAATCAACATTTATCATGACACCACCTCCTTAAAACTAGGAGGATTAGTTTCCTAATTTAGTAGGGACATTAATGTCTTGGTCATGGTCAGTGCCACCCAACAACATGACTATATTCAATGTAAATATGCATTCTTTTCAGTTAGTTGATGTAATAAATAAGTGGAAGAGTCCTAGTATGTCTCTAAGTCATAAAGTTAGTATATGTCAGTTTCATTTCCATGTATTTTTCTTATTGTTAAGATAGGTGTCAGAAAAGGAGTTCGATGATCTAGCCATATAGGCAGATCCAATGTAAAGTGACTGAAGCCTATTAATAGGAATAATTTCGAAGAATAGGGGGTTGAATGATGCTATTGTTATACTACTACTATTGTAAACTTTTTTTGAGAAGTAATATACAGTGGTTGTTGGTTTCATATTCACCTGGGATTCATCTGATGTTTTCATGAGTACTTGTCCTATGTATCTTGATATTTTTCCTGCAGTGATTTGATGTTTGATTACTTAGAATTCATGTTAATCATGCTTTAACTTCCTTCAATTATTAAACTAGTGTGTATTTGTGTGTATTTTCTTTTTCATAAAGACATCTATATGCCTCAACCTCTGCAAGAAGAACCATTGTCACTGAGTTTATTAACACTGACTCCATAAGCCCAATGGTAGTAAATCCTATACATTTTCAACTGCATACAGATACAATCAAAACACTATTACAAAGTTAGCCATCTGATTGAATTTCATTTGATTAAATCATATTTACCTTTGAGAGAGCCCTCTTAGGTTGAAAAGGCTACTTTTTAGCCAGAAGTTGGTTTGAAAGAGTTAGTCTAGGTTGTTTGGTGGAGCATCCCATCTATACCAACTTAGTGATAACACCTTGGACATAAATTTGTGACATGCATACCACTATACTGATAGATCGCGCACCATACTGGAGGTGCCCCACTCGATCCACCCACGCTCTTTAGCAGGCTTGGTCATCCAATGTGCATATAATCATTGAACACAGGGCATTGATCCTTATGATTCCCGACAACTTTACATCATATGCACCATACCTTTATGCGTGCCTCCTTTCCCTTATATTTGCATAGATTCTGAATCTCCAAATGCATTGCTTCTAACTAATTCTGAATTTGTTGAGTTTCAATCACAACAGACATCGACACAACTTCTAGTTTCATCGCAATTTATACTACCTCATCCTACGTGGAAATATTTTTTTGAGTCAATGGTTGGCGCAGGTGCGGGAGAAACATAGAAATAAACCACTCCTTGTGTTGGGTATCATCGATAGTGAATCCACCGTCTCTAATACTGCACTTTAATCTCTGATATACATCTGAGACCGATTCATTCAGCTCGTCATGAATCACTTTCAACTTCATGACACTACGCATATGAATTTGGATTTTTGGATTGTTCTTTTAGGGAGTATTTCAAATCATTCATAGTTGCATTAGGGTTCACAGATACATATCTTATATACTAGTCCAGTGTGTGACCTTGAAAAACAGTAGCTAACTGTGCTTTCTTAACATCATCACTATTAACTTGCTGTGCTCTCCATACAACATCAGTGACAATCCAAAATTGCTCTGTATATTCATTCCCAATACCTCTGAAAGTAGGAAACTTCATAGATGTGGCCATATCTGCGCCTGGTGGAGGTGGAGGTGGAGTGGATGACCTGTGTGATGAGTGTGGAAGTGGAGTGGATGGGAACTGAACTATGGTCAATAATCCTTGATTATTCTGATCTTGTGAGACTTATTCTTCTTTAGAGTGTTCACTAAAGCTACTTGTTTCTAGTTCATCGTCACTATCAGATCTACCCTTGAGAGGACTGTAAATAAACCATTCTTCCAAATATGTGTGGAAAATTCTTCCACTGTGCATAGTCGGGCCTCTTCGGGACTTTCACGTGATATGTTCACACAGAGAACCCTGTTCACACAATAGAATATTAATCCACAACTTCAAAGAGTGCAAGAAATTACCTTTGGGACCCTTGAAAAATCATCTTTCTGCTTTAGAATAAGACACAAACTGATCAATAGAAAATTCAGTTACAAATCCTCCCAAAACACGATCAATCCAATGATCTATCGTGTGGGTAATCGTATTGCTGGTCTTTTCTAATTGTTGTACCAATTCGGGAGTCCACTGAGTGACTATATCATCCTTTTCCCAGGTGTTAAATTCAGTCAATTGAGACAACCACTCATGCATATCAGTCGCAAAGGAAGAAAAAAAATATCTCCTGAACTTCTGCATAGATGTAATTTTTAACCCATTCCTCAGTAGATAATTTAGAGCTTCAATTTTCTTGGATCACAAATTCAAGGATCCTTTTATCCAGCCAATATTGTAATTCGTTCTATGTAGGATGCCAATACATAAATTGTAGAAATTTGCTGAATAATGATTAATTATCCACTGAGACTATCCTGATCACATATCAATTCGAATTCATATGCAACACATAATCTCTTCCACTCAGATCATCACACATGCGGAAATAAAACAAGCGATAACACATCAAATCATAATACACATTAACACAGTATGTATGGGGAAAGCTTATAGCTGAAAACCCCGCAGCTATTGTGTATATTATAATGGAGAAATCATGTAACAAACTCAGTACAATACTCCTCACAAGTACTCAGTACTTTCTCATGAAGTTACACACAATCTAGCTTGGTTTTGAACAAGTTACTGGTTCAAAACTCACCGCCAATTGCCTTGCCTCTATCACGCAATCATGGCCTCGTCTATATAGAGATCCCATGTTCAAATCTCCTGGCTTGACAACAATCATCATGGAAATTCTCCAAGTGTGGTGCAAATCTCATGCACAACCGATGTTGCCACTGACACAACTGATGTTGCCACCGATAGCTAACTCCACCCTTTCATCTACCTCTTTCACTGGTCTCCACTGAACTGTCCATGCACTGTAGTGAACTGATGTGTTCTTGAGTTGAATAATGAGTTACTAATTAATGAATTAAATAATATTTAATTCACTCCACTCATAACTAGTTGATTAGCTAGTTAAACTAATCTCAACCAGCTCAACTAAATTAAACCGAACACAACTCCACTAGCTGTCTCATTAACTCCACCAAACTTCTGCCACTGAAGTCCTAACTGAAGTCAACCATGCATGTGCTCACCAAACCCTTGGGAATAGCGTAATTCCTCTATCAGATGCATGAGCCACTTCCAAGGCTCGAACTGAAGTGCTCCAAGAGAGTAAACTGAAGTTTATAGTCCAAATATTATTAAGGGTAAATAATATTTGACTTTCCTATTTTAAGGAGAGGCAGTCTAAAAATAGACTTCGACCTATAGGTCCAAAAAATAGAGTCCCATCTATTTTTACCAACATGACCAATACTCCAAGAATAACATACCGCAATCCCTGGACCATGCTCCATATGTCTAAAAATAGACATAGTCTAAAAATAGATTTTGCGCCAGAATTTGCCTGCGGGCCCACTTAGTGAAGGCGACTTCATTTCACTAAGCTCCATCATCTTGCCGCATTTTCAACACTCCCTCTCAGCAAGATATGGATTATCTGCAACCCCTATCCTGCCTCTGTGGAATTCGAACTTGCTCCTGGTGAGCGCCTTCGTCAGGATGTCGGCATCCCGATCCTCCGTGGGAACATATGAAAGCATCATGATTCTCCGCTGAACACAATCTCTGATATGATGGTACCTGATGTCGATGTGTTTGGACCTATCATGAAATACTGGATTAGCCGAGAGCTTAATGCAACTCTGGTTATCACAGTAGATCACTGTAGGCTCCAAATGCAACCTGAACAATCCTGCGAGGATCTTCCTCATCCAAATAGCCTCGCATGCAGCCAAGCTAGCTGCCATGTACTCGGCCTCTGCTGAACTGAGTGCCATGGATCTCTGCTTCCTGCTGTACCAGGAAACTGCTGTCGACCCAATGCCGAAAACTCCTCCAGATGTGCTCTTCTGGTCCGTTGGACTCCCTGCCCAATCTGCATCAGTGAAGCCAGAAAGCTTCGCTCCATCCTCCTGTCTGTACCATAGACCATATCCCGATGTGCCTCTGATATAGCGCAATACATGCTTGCCTGTCTTCCAAAAGAGCTTGGTAGGCTTAACCATAGCTTGCGAAAGCTGGTTAACTGCATAGCATATATCGGGTCGTGTATTGACCAGATACATAAGCGACCCCACCAACTGTCGATAGACAGTGGCATCCACTACCTCCGCTGAAGTAGCATCCTCCTTCCTCCAACCACCATGAAGAGGAGTGTCAACAGGCTTGCAGCCTTGCATGTTGAACCTCTCCAGAATCTCCCGAGCATACTTGCCCTGAGAAACAAACAGTCCTCCACTGCGCTGCCAAATCTCCAATCCCAAGAAATAATGAAGGATGCCCAAGTCCTTCATCTCAAACTCTCGTGCAAGATCCTCCTTGCATGAAAGTATCAACCGCTCATCACCCGTCAAAATCAGATCATCTACATACAGTACGATGATCAACAGCTTCCCCTCCACCACAATCTGGTACAGGTTAGGATCCGCCTCACTCTTGGAGAATCCAAGCCCGGTGAAGTAGTTGTCTATCCGAGTGTACCAAGCACGAGGTGCTTGCTTCAGCCCGTACAGTGCTCTCTTAAGTCGGCACACATGCGACTCACTGCTGAAGATCTCAAAACCTTCAGGCTGCTCTATGTACACCTCTTCCTCAATAACTCCATTGAGGAACGCAGTCTTCACATCCATCTGATGAATGTGCCACCCCATCTGCGCTGAGAGAGCAATGATCGTCCGTATGGAAGAGTACCTTGCGACAGGTGCAAAAGTCTCCTCATAGTCAATCCCCTCGATCTGTGAGAAGCCACGGGCGACAAATCTCGCCTCGTACTTCTCCACACTCCCGTCAGCCGCCTGCTTCACCTTGTAGATCCATCGCGAACCTACAACTGATTTCCCAACCGGTCTTGGGACAATCTCCCATGCACTGTTCCTGATGATCGAATCATATTCTTCGATCATGGCATCAACCCATGCGGTTTCCTCCACAGCTTCCTCAAAAGAGGATGGCTCTGTCACAACACATTGACTCATAAGAGCCATGTATCCAGTGTACCGATCCGGTGACTGTCTCTGTCTGCGCTGTGCTGCAGGTGGTCCTACAACCTTCTCTGCATCCCGAGCCAGTCGCTCAGCTTCTGTAGTGCGCATGCGCCCTCTGATGGTTGGCGCTGCCTGGGTGGTTTCTTCCACTTCCTGAACCTCCTCTTGTGGCTGATCCACATCCGGAAGCTCCTCCTTAGGAACTAACAGCTCCTCATCTGCATGCAAGTGTAGCTCCCTCTCAAGCGAACACTGCATGGCTTTCTCCTCCCGAAATTTTATATCCCGTCGCACAACAGTCTTGCGACTGTCTGGCACATACACCCGATAGTTGTGAGGTGTATCAGTGTACCCCACAAATATTCCAACTTCAGCAGTTGGATCCAGCTTCCTTCTTGCATCCTTCGACACATGCATGTAGACAGGAGATCCGAAAATCCGCAAATGGGAAATATCAGGCCTCTTGCCAGAATAAGCCTCCTCTGGTGTACTCATGCCAAGAACCTTGTGAGGACAACGGTTCTGCACATACACTGCTGTATTGCATGCCTCAGCCCACAAGTGAAGGGGTAGGCCCTGATCATGCAACATCGCTCGTGCAGCACCCACGATCGTTCTGTTCTTCCGCTCAGCCACCCCGTTCTGCTGTGGGTTATGGGGTGCGATGAGCTCTCTCCGAATCCCTTCTGCACTGCAGAACTCCTTGAATTCAACCGAGATGAATTCACCACCATTATCACTCCTTAGAGCAATCACATTCTTCCCCGACTCCTTCTCGACCAGTGCTTTAAACTCACAGAACTTCGCGAATGTATCGCTCTTCTTCTGCATGAAGAAGATCCAGCACTTTCGAGAGAAATAATCAAAAAATATCACATAATAATTGTGCTTTGCTGTCGAAGCAACTGAGAAAGGACCACACACGTCTGTGTGAACTCTCTCAAGGATCGTTGTGGCGCGACTATCCTTCTCGTGAAAGGTGGCTTTCACATACTTCCCTAAAGTACACCCCTTGCACTGATCTGACTGCGCAAGAGTGCCCTTAGGAAGCCCAGTAGAAATCTGCTGCAGGATCTTCAAAGCTCCATGGTGAAGGTGGCCCAATCTCCTGTGCCACAGTTCGCCCTCATCATCCCGGCTCACCACTTCTCCCGCCTTGCATGCCATTGCTGCGCAGCCATCTACCTGCAACTGATAGAGGTTCTTGGTTCGAACTCCTATCTTCCGGGTCTCTCCAGTAGTCTTACTGCGCAAGAAGGCTTTTCCTTTGCTGAAGACCACATCATACCCCTTATCCTCCAACATCGCCACAGAGATCAAGTTCTTCTTCAATACAGGTACATGCATGACATCCTTCAATACAAAGGGTTTACCAGACTCCCTCTGAAAGGATATGGTACCGATACCAGTCGCACTGTATCTACCATCATCGCCCATCTCGATGTGCACACCCAAATCTTTGTCCTCCAGATCTGAGAACAAATCTCGATCTCTCATCATATGAAATGACGCACCACTGTCCAAGAACCATACCGATCCCAACACACTTGAAACCAAGCATGCGATCAGTGAAAAGTCAAGCTCAAACTGTGAAGCCAAAGCTTCTCCATCTGCAGATCTTCCCGCTTGCTTGTTCTTCTTCTTCTTTGAAAAATTGGTAGCATAATGTCCGTGATCATGGCAGTGAAAACACTTCACTTTCGCCATATCCTGCTTCTTGCCCTTTGCACCGGAATGAGAAGTTTTCTTACCCTTCCCCTTCTTTACTTTGGCAACCAAAGCGCAATTTTCTTCATCAGCTCCCTTTGATGAAGATCCATCCCGAGTAGTCCTCCTTATCTCCTCCTGCATGAGATCCGCCCAAAGGCGCTCCCATCCCGGCAGCTTCTCCCGACCATTGATACTATCTTGATATGAGTGCCAAGCCTTCGGAAGACCAAGGAGAGCCAGGTCGACCATGTCCTTGTCTTCAACAGTCACCCCCACACTTCCCAGCTCATCTCTGCACTGAGTGAACTTCGTGAGGTATTTGGCGATACTGTCGCCCTTCTCCATCTTGATGTTCCTGAGCTTATCTTTGAGCGCCAGCTTCCTTTGGTCGCTCTTACTCTGGAATAGATCCATCAAATATTTCCACATTAGAAATGGAGAAGCCTTTCCATGCAGGCTGGATACAATATGATCCTTGACGCCCTCCAACAGGATCCTTCGACATTTCGCCATCTTCTTTTGCCATGCTTCGAATTTAGCAGGATCAGTGGGATTTTGGACATCCACATCCACGAACTCCTTCAGACCATTATCTTCTAATACTACCTCCATGCGATCCTTCCATGCAACATAATTCGAACTGCCTTCAAGAGCATATTCGAGTCGCAAACCGTTGAAAGACATTTTCAACACCGGCACCAAGAAAACAAAACTGCTGCAAAATTCGAATTCCACTTCAAAGCTCAAACGCTCTAGATCTGTGAGAACAAATTATTTCTAGCACAAAGATTGACTGCAAGGGGCGTTTACTGGATATATCACCTTTCAAAGAAAGGATGGATCCAGAGGCTACCTGGCCCGTATGCAGACTCTGTCTACCGAAATAAGTTTGTAATCACTGTGATGATCAATCTCTGCTTTAATAGCTCCGATACCATGTATAAATTTGCTGAATAATGATTAATTAACAACCGAGACTATCCTGATCACATATCAATTTGAATTCATATGCAACACATAATCTCTTCCACTCAGATCATCACACATGCAGAAATAAAACAAGCGATAACACATCAAATCATCATACACATTAACACAGTCTGTATGGGGAAAGCTTATAGCTGAAAACCCCGCAGCTATTGTGTATATTATAATGGACAAATCATGTAACAAACTAAGTACAATACTCCTCACAAGTACTCAGTACTTTCTCATAAAGTTACACACAAACTAGCTTGGTTTTGAACAGGTTACTGGTTCAAAACTCACCACTAATTGCCTTGCCTCTATTGCACAATCATGGCCTGTCTAAATAGAGATCCAAGGTTCGAATCTCCTTGGCTTGACAGTGCAATCATCATGGGAAATTCCTCCAAGTGTGGTGCAAATCTCATGCACAACTGATGTCGCCACCGATAGCTAACTCAACCCTTTCATCTACCTCTTTCACTGGTCTCCACTGAACTGATCATGCACTGTAGTGAACTGATGTGTTCTTGAGTTGAATAATGAGTTACTAATTAATGAATTAAATAATATTTAATTCACTCCACTCATAACTAGTTGATTAGCTAGGTAAACTAATCTCAACTAGTTCAACTAAATTAAACCGAACACAACTCCTCTAGCTGTCTCATTAACTCCACCAAACTTCTGCCACTGAAGTCCTAACTGAAGTCAACCATGCATGATGCCATCAAACCCTTGGGAATAGCGTAATTCCTCTATCAGATGCATGAGCCACTTCCAAGGCTCGAACTGAAGTGCTCCAAGAGAGTAAACTGAAGTTTAGAGTCCAAATATTATTAAGGGTAAATAATATTTGACTTCCCTATTTTTAGGAGAGGCAGTCTAAAAATAGACTTCGACCTCTTCGACCTATAGGTCACAAAAACAGAGTCCCATCTATTTTTACCAACATGACCAATGCTCCAAGAATCTCAAACTGGAATCCCCGAACCATGCTCCATATGTCTAAAAATAGACATAGTCTAAAAATAGATTTTGCGCCAGAATTTGCCTGCGGGCCCACTTAGTGAAGGCGACTTCATTTCACTAAGCTCCATCATCTTGCTACATTTTCAACATAAATTCTCCCTCAAAATGATCCTGGTCTCGGAAACGAAATTTCTTTTTGGCTTGAGGGGTCCTAAACCGGGTTCAGATTTATTCTGCAACCAACAAACCCTCCAACTACTGGCCCTTTTGACAATGACTTTCTTGCACAGATCAAAGTCTGACTCGAAGTAGTATGGGGGGGGGTGCTAGAACTAGGTTTCCGCACCCTGAGGAATAAATTGATGTGGTGGCCTTAACAAACTTGTAACAGAACTTATCACGAATTATAAGTAGACGCGCACATAAAAAGATCAACAAACTATCAGATCAACCCCTGCCGCAGACCCGTAGGCGTACAAAAACATGATGGAATCATAGATCTTCGTATATTATTCCGGCATGCAATATATATATATATATATATATATATATATATATACACACACATATATATAGATATGTATATATATACATATATATATATGTGTGTGTGTATATATATATGTATATACATATATATATGTATATATACATATATGTACATATATATATACATACATACATATATATATATATATATATATATATATATATATATATATATACATATATATATATATATATGTGTGTGTGTGTGTGTGTGTGTACATATATATGTCTATACATATATATATTTATACATATGCATATACATATATATGTATATATATATATCTATATATATATGTATATATATACATATATATTTGTATACATATATATGTATATACATATGCATATATATGTACACACAGACACACACACACAGACACACACACACACATATATATATATGTATATATGTATTATTGCGTAGTAACATATATGTATATATGTATATATGTATATATATATATATATATATTCTTGCGTAGTAACATATACACTTAAGAAGATCGATTCATCAACAATATACTTCATTCATGCTATACTTCATTTATTCACACAGATGTATTTGGTCATAAGAAGAAGAAAAAGTGCAATCATAGAACCAATTCTGATCTCAAAGAAATAAACATAAAATATTCGATGTAATTAGATAAATAACACATCAAACACATAACACATTTGATTTTCCCAAAAATGTCTGTATATGAATAGTTCCAACAATTAAAATACATTCAGACTCCCTTACAAATTACCCTTCCCCGCACAGAGCTAGCGAAGTCAACATAAGCATGATATTACTTCCCTACTTGACTCGATCTATATATATTTATACTATTCTTAGTGCGAAGGTACTATGGTCTCAAATTATGGTTTGAGGCCCATAGTTTTCCCTTAAAATCCATTTACATATAATAGGGACTTTGACCCACTCCAAAGCCCCTTTTACTCTTCTGCGCAGCGCGCACAACAAAATATATACAAAAAATTTACGAAAATATATACGAGCAGACCCTACTCCAACAACCACAGTATCAATGTAGAGCTTGAGATCATATTCATCTAGAAGACAAGAAATCCTTGCCTTCTAGATCACGAAATTGGAGGTCGCGTCCAACCAATCCTGATCTCTCAACCCTGTTGATGCCATCTCCACAAAAATGTTGATATCCTCCTCTTCTCCTCTACGTAGTTGTTGCTAGGATAAACACACTCCCTGCTGGAGTGGGAAACAATTCTCACAACTACTATTTCTCTGCAGTGCGAAATCAAATATTTGGTCTAGAAGTACCCTGAGGGAAGAATTCCATTAGTGTGTGCTCTTCCTTCCCGCTGATGCTATTTTTCTCTAGAAATCTGCTGCAAAATAATTGCATCCCAACTAAAGATATGATCTGGAAGGAAAATACAGATGCTCCCTCCATCTATGGTAATCTTCAATATAAGAAATTTAATTTCTTTATCAACTCTCTTAGCGAAATAAAAATTTCCTCAAAAATTGACCCTCCTGGCCAAAGGGACTGCGTTGCCTCTAGGGTTTCGAGAAACTTCCTACACAGTGCTTCAAAGCTCCCTATTCTTGTCTGCAAATGAACTCTCCGCTTCTATATACACTATAATACCATGTGAAAATTTCGTTACTCAGAATCCTACTGTGACAACTAATGTAGTTTCTTATATTTTTTTAGTTAATCAGTCAAATTATTTACTATTTTCTATGGTAAATATCGAAACTAATACAATGGAACCTTCACAAATAAAATATTGTGGAAGAAAACTAATTTTGGAAGAATATATACACACACACAAATACATAGTTATTTTTGGATTAAGTCCCCAGAAAAACCCAACTCAGGAAAACCGGTGCAACGACTGAGGGTTTGATTACTATGCACTAGTAAATCTAGTAAAAAAATATGGATGTTTAATCTAGCAATCCAAACAAATAAATGAATGGCAATAAATCCAGTGAGAAACATCTCACTTGCACACGTGATCTGACACTAACCCTAGCTAAATTTGACTTGTTATTTCCTGCCTCTACGTAGTCACTGCGTCAGCCTATGCAGTATTGTGTCCCCACAACTCAAAAATTCTTCTCCTCTCACTAGCTGATCAACTTCTATCAGGAAGATGGATTATCTTGGCCTCTAGACTCTCTCTCTAGTTTCTGGAACTGACTCAACTCTTCTCCCCAGAAAAAAACGAAATCTCCTCTAAAAAAATACGTTGCCTTTGCATGGATTTGCGCTGCCTCTCTATGGCACTCACTATCTCTCTGAAATTCATTCACTAGAACTAGAAAATATTCTTCCAACCTTGCTATCACTACCCCTCTCTCACTACTTTGAGTTCACTATCTCTCTCTTTGGAAACTCAATGTTGCAACTCTGGAGTTCAATCTGCTAGTGAGATTGAACTCAACAAGTGTGTTCTTCAAGCCCCATCAAGTTTCTTATTATAATATTTCGTTGAGACATCATTGGCGACGATTAAAACTTAATCGATGACTAAGATTAAATAGAACTAGATCCATGTCCTTTTCTAGAAAATTATCACCATAACTTAATTTATACCTTTTAATTAGTCATATTTCCCAAGTTTAGACTTAGGAAATATTAAAAACTAAATAATTAATTTAATTAAGTTGTCTCCATGTGGAATTTCTGGAAACGATTTATGGGTATTGGATAATACATGTATTCTAACCTCTCTGCCAAATATTTAGGCTATAACACATTCGATGCTACAAAAAATAACAGTAACGACATAAATTAGTTGTGGATTGTAGGTAATAGTGTGCGTGTGATATTTAGCATGTTGATTTTTGGATGCATGTTATATGCATGTGGTTGCTTGGTTATTATCTGTCATTGTCATGGAGATGTTCCTATATTTACTATGGTTTCATCATTGTCTTGAAATTTCCTCTATATACATGGTGTTGGGGGGTTTTCCACTTGTTCTTTTTCTATTTGGTGCTCATGTTCCCTATGGTTGAGGGTTGGAAAAAATGCTTTGGAAGCCCTGGAATAGTTTGGGTTGAGTTACTAGATCTTGGAGTCATTATTTGGGAAAAAAAATATGGAGCCCTTGGTGGGCTGAGTTACTAGTCCCTAGAGCCATAGTTGGAACAAAAATTTTGGAGCCCTGAAGGCTGTGGGTTGAATTACTGGTTTCTGGAGCCTTGGACAACTTGGGTAGAGACCAATATGGTTGATGTTAATAATTTCCAAACTGTAGAAGTGGAAACACTCTAGATGAGGGTTGAGGTGGCTTGGCCTATGGAAACCATAGTTGGTTTTCTTTTGGTTTATTCCATGACATCCCACATTTATGCTTGGAATATGACACAGGGGTGATTGGATGAAAGAGATATTTGGTTAAGCCCAATCTATGGTTGGGTGGTACAGTGAAGTGCCCGACACAGTTGGACTTTTCATATGATAATAATATCTATTTTCCTATTGTGATTTATGAGAAATTTTACTGGTTATCGTGTTAACATTATGGATGATTTTACATGGTTTCTATGAGGTTATTTGCTGGTTATGTGTTGGCTATATGATGTAATATATCTATGGTTCTTGAAATGTTTTGGTAAGTTATTGATTTTTTGATGAATGCATGGAATAAAAAGTGTTATTACAGCTAGCTATAGAGGGCTTGGAGATTTCTTGGTGATTCTTAGATGAATAATATCAATTTCTGATCAAATATTCATTCATGACTTGTAGCTTACATGTTTTCCATGTCTTTGATGAAATTTTTGTTATGGATTAGGCATATTTGGGTCAAATTAATGCTTGAATTTTGATTGTATGGATTTTTCATTACATTTGATTGCATTCTGGGAAGCTACAAGCAATTCTGGGCAATGATCTAGAGGTTAGCCTAAAAAGGTGGCATAGATCCCAGTACTGCATGTTAAGAACTGGAGGAATTGGGTCATAACCACATCGAAGCAAGCCTATGAGTGCAGTTATAGGCTTCCAACCACATGGATGCAGTGTCAAGGGTGCGGTTAAGGAGCTATGTGAGAGAAAAAGGGTTCGAGCTCAGCGATTGATCATCCGGGGTGGTTTTCCAACTCCTAAGTGATCTATACTCGCTGTGGGATGTTAGTAAGTGTTTAGTGTCATTAGGGGAATTTTGATGTCTAAAATGGGCTTACTAAGGAAAATGTACAACCAAAATAAACTTTATAAGAACCAATAGGATTCAAGATGATGATGTTAACCATGGGGGATGATTCAACATTTTTGGAGTAAAAAAGTAAAAATATTAAAAAATAATAAAATAATAAAACTACTTTTTCAACTTGTATTTTCAACTTATCTCCCTAAGGTTTTACTCAAATTTTGAGTGAGAGTACTCATTGGATAAAAAATTTAATTCCTCATCCAAGGAGTACCCATATTTCATACTTTCGATGGACCTTGTTACACGAAAAATGATAAATACATGAAAAAAACATGATTTCAATAACATTTTTCATGTATTTCTCATTTTTCATGTACTAGGGTCCATCGAAATTATCGAACACGGGTACTCCTTGGATGAGGAATCAAATTCTACCGCTTGAATTTCGAGTAAACCCATAAGTAGATTAGTTGAAAATATGAGTTGAAAAAATAGTTTTTTCTTTTTTCCCTCTAAAACTTGATGATGTAATCTAATCTTATTTTATTATTTCCACTGTTATTTTATAATTTATTTAGGAGTCCCATTTTAGACCACAAAATTCCGCTAATGAGGCCCTACTTCCTTAACTAGAGCATGGAGGTTGAGTCATGTGATAGTGACCCTTGTCTCTTGTTTACCTTGTCGAGCTTGTGAATTTGGGTAAATGTGGGAGGAACATTACATCCTAGTTCTTTCATAATGATTTGAGGCATAACATATGGCTTAAACCCTCCATCTACAAGACAACAATGAGGTATTTTGTCATAAATTTTCATTGAGACGTAGAAAGGGGGGGTCCTAAAAGGCTCAAAAGGGTTGTTAGCAGTGAAACTATACTATTGACCGAGTCCTTTAGATTGAACCTCTAGATAATTGATTCGTGGAGGAATTTTACCTTCAAGGAATTCTTTTAATTATTTTTGTTGCTCGGGAATTATGTCCACAAGTAATGAAACATCATCTTTAATACTTTCCATCTGAGTAAAAATGTTGAAATCAAGCAACGAAGTGGAAGAAGATGAGGGGGAATAATATACATGTTGGTTTGAAGAAAAGTGATTTACAAATGGGCGATTGTGAGCAAGATCCGGGGGAATTTTTTTGGGTTTTTTTTGCAGATTTTCTTTATCCTTTTGAGCTTTATATTAATTTCTTGTTTCAATGGCTAGAATTCCATCCTCAACTGCCCAATCAAGATTAGATACTGTAGGGTCAGGTTTATTACCAAAGGTCATTTTCCTAGCAGCTTGATGTACTTTACAAGTTTTACTGTCATGATAATCTTCACAAAAGTCGGACCATGGTTGTGAGAGAAGGAAGGGGGTTGGTATACTTGTTGGGATACATGGGTATGTCTAATAGTGGGGTTTTGAGGCAGTTAGTTTAATCTACATTCATATGAAATTAACCTATTTCTCATGTCTTTCTTAAGCTGCAATATCGAGGCCATATTAATTTGGTTGTTTTTAATTTCAAGAGGAATGCTCGTTCTCCTAAGTTGCTCTTCATATTCTGGACAAATTTGCAAAGAAAATTTTAATCTAGTGACATTATTTTCTTAAATTCGATGACGATAGAGAGGGGGTAATGCATTGTAATAATGCATCATGGTAGCTCAATTATAGGGGCAAATGATTTTAGAAATCTGATTATAGATCTTTGTAAAAACTAGGTTGAAGTTCTTAACATTTTCGCCTTTAGGGAAAAAACATTGTTATAATCGTGTAACAAGTCAGTAGAATTCCGTGGTTTCCCATAAGTAGAATTGAACAAGGAATAGATCTCATCCCAGGCGCTAAAGGCTATTGAAGGAATCTCAAAGAAATATGTGGTAGCTTTACCAGGCTACGGAATTAATAAATAATTGAATACAAGTATCATTGTTGTTTTCCCCAATATCGTGGCAAGCATTCAAGAAAACAATTAGGTTCTTATTAGTGGTAATTGTACCATATAAATTTTTTTTGGGTAAATGATCTTTAAACCTAGGAAGAGGTGCATTTGCAAGGGTAAATTTTAAAGGAGATTGAATATGCCAGTGGGAGGTATTAACATCATCCCCAAACTAAAAAGGCCCAAATTTCCTGATGAACTTGTTAAGGTTAGTGCTCGATGTATTTGGATTGAAAGAAGAGTAGATAGACCCGATAGAGATTGATGGAGTCACAACTAAACCAAAACTAGAAGAATATGACCCTGAGGAAGTGGAACCTTGGGAACCACTCAAAGGATGAATTTGTGTTCCATACACGATTCTTCTAGCAGATGAAGTGGTTCAAGAAGAGTTAGTAAGACTTTAGAGGAACCTTCAATGAGATTCTACCTCTAAGACAATCCTATGACATTGAATTTCATTGATAGGAATGAATTTAAGACTATCGCTTCTAAGACATTGGGAAATTTAGGTTTCACTACTCATGCAAGCTTAATGACAAAGCTCATGTATGCACTGGTGTTCACATTCACGTTCTTGGTTAATAAAAACTCACGCTGATAGACTTCATAAATTTCACGGGTTATTATTGACAAATCATGATTCAATTGTTGAATATTTTTAGTGTTGTTCAGGATATAATAAAGTAATGACTTGGAAATATTTCTTTGATAATTTAATTGAGGGATCAAACCAGGTTGTATATTGGGTTTAACTTTCATGAATTATAATTAAATGGAAATTATTACAAGATGATGATTTAGGAATGATTGAAAAATAAAAAATCGAGAATGGACTGCTTAAATGAATAGCTAGTCAAAACATACCAAAATTATAAGAAAACTAAGGAAACATCATTCCCCAGTATGGCCACCAAAATATTTTTATATATTTTGTTAGTTTAAATAAACTAAACTAATCAATTCCTCGAATCTTGTTATCACAGCAAGATAATGAGATAATTTTCTCATAATGTACTATTTAAAAGGAAAATATTTTGGTGTTTTTTAAATATATTTACATTACATAAATACTAAAAGAAGAATTGATATATACATTTGAAAAATGATATTCATAGCATAAAAATAAATCAACAAAGACTAGAAAAGGCAACAAGAGAATTATATATAAATTGAAAATGAGATAATCAAGATTCTAGGACAAAACCTTGCGACCCTATAGAGCATAAGCTGTGAAAAGTAGTGAATAAATTTAACAAAATATGAGAGGTATATAAAGATATAGATTGTATAGAAGAACATGTGATTTTATTAAATTAATATCCAAATCTTATCAACAGGTCTCTGTGAAGACCATTGACCAATTCTAAGACTCAAACTAGTGAAATGTACAAACTCATATACAACAACCAAGGAAATCCAATGAAAATGGAAGCATATCAACCGTTCAAGAAATTTGTGTGAATGGGAAACTTGATTTCTACATAAAGATCATTGGTAGCAATGGAAAAATAAAAATCAAACCTTCATAACAACAATTAAATGATCAAAAAGGACGTAAGATACCTTCACAAATCCTTGAATAATTGAGGGAAGTCACCTTAATTTGTCTCTCCTTTAGAGATAGAATTATTGTCAACATTAAGATAAACTCTCTAATTAATATAAAATAAAATAAAAGGAATAGGAAAAACCTAATATTTTCTAGCATACCTCTCTTCACAACTTTCTCTCTCCTACCTTCATAGATTCATCCTCTTTTTAAAGAGGCCTCAAGTGGCTTTGGCAGTTTCTAATCTCAAAAGATCATATTATTTGTATTCTTAATTAAGATGATTAGGGTCAAGGGGAACAACTTCTATAGGTTCATTTCAGAATTTTTAAATTAAGAGTTAGACATTAATAGGAAGGATCCTCATTTCCATTCGATTAGGGCTCTTTGTCTCTTTTAAAAACATAAATTAAATTCATATCATCAACTTTGTTTATCTCACGAATGCTAATAATTATAGAACATAGCAAGATCATGCCACAACCATAAGTCCAGATGCAGTCAACTAATAAATTAAGCCAATATCACCACATAAATATACCATGAAATAAGCCCCATAAATGAAAACCTTGTATCTCGAGTCCACCTTGTTTCTCTACGTATTATTCATATACATAGTGGTGCCGCAAAATAATATATATATATATATATATATATATATATATATATATATATATATATATATATATATATATATGTAGGTATGTATGTATGTATGTACGTATGTATGTATGTGTACACACACACACACACACACACACATATACGTTACACAACATTTTGTCACTGTCCTTGCAATCCCCAACTCGCACATTGGAGGGTCATTTCTGTGACCAATGCACAGTGTAATGCTTTGCAAATTACATCCTTGCATCCCTTTTGATGAAGGCAACATTCTCTTTATTGACATTTCCCTAAGAAGAGCTGTGAAAATCCCTATTTTTGCCTTGGTGCGAGTAGCCCTTTACCTCCTCCTGCGGACCTGGGAATTTTACACTAAGCCCGTGCCACTTGGCGCTTTGTCCTAGTGTAATGCCCATGCCAAGCTATTTGTGAAATGTTTTTTAAAAATATAGGTGGAGGTTCCATTCCAACCACCTCGGAGATGAGTCATTGGGAGTGGTTGAACTGAAACAACCACGTGCCTCCTCCTTTAGTTAGTAGTTTCCACCTCCCTTGGAACACTCCTAAAGGACAGGAATCCCTTCCACGTTTGTAGGGATCCCAACCTCCTCCTTTGCCTCTATATAAACAAGCCTTATCTCTTTATGAAAACTAGATGAAGCTGAACAAAGATAATTATACAGCTAAAGTGCTGAACTTGAAAGACTAAGCTATAGTTGAATAACCGAGTTATTGATAAGGTAGAACAAGGAGGAATCCATCGAGAGGTCCCTTATCCCATCTGAATTCCCCGACGAGCTTTGAGACGTGCTTCACCCGAGCCCCGCTGGAGGAGACCGCAATGTCAGCGCATGGTTGTATCTCTTCTTTATACCTATTAATATAAGTGACCATTGCCTGGTTCTCATCTTGTGTTTTATCTTTATCAAATGAAATATGCTAGTCCTCTCTGACTGACTAGTAGATTTTGGAAGGAATTATTATGTGGGATGTGGTTGTCATTTTCTAATCTTTGTGCAAGTGTCCAAGTGCGATAAGCGAAGGGATTGTGACTTGCCGAATCGGGAGCAAGAAGTTCTCATCACCACTACGATTGCCGACAACAGCATTGGACCATAGGTAGGCTATCTTATCGCGTCCTCTTTCATTCGAATATCTAGGAACCTACACCTTAGCATGATTCCTTGTTACTAGACCCACCCAAGGGCTAGAGGGATTGCCTCTGTCCGTAGAGAGGATTTACCTACATAACAAGTTGGCGACTCTGTTGGGGATCAGTGTGAGTTTGTCTTTGATCTTGTTGGGTCATTTTTTGGGTTTTTTGTCTTGTTGTTTACCTTTCTAGTTGTTTAAATATGCTTCAAACCCTTGTTCAGCCCCAGAGTGCCAAGATTGACCTTTGCTCTGTTGAGTTTTTTCCTTTTTCATTGGTTAACTAGCTTGGTGCAGTTTTCCCCTGAATAGTCACTCCGATTGGTGCATGTTTCTTTGGTAGCACTAGTGCCATCGCCTGTTTGGCGCTGGATACTGCCTCACAGTCACGCTGACCCCTGTGAGTTTTTGGATGTGAGATTTCAAGATTTTTTGGTTGATTGTACTTGTTTCTGGGTTATTCTTGAGAGTAATTGAAGTGTTTTGGATTGTATTTGATTGTTGGAGGCTCATTTTCTTCAGTTGTTTGTCCATTTCTTATCAGTGTGACTTGAGGTCTTAGGCTTTCTATGTGCCTTGGTGCACTGAGCCTTCTGTTTGGAGATGAGTTTCTTGATAGTTGTCGAATTCGTTCCCTGTTCGATTGTTCTTGGTCTCTTTGATCCTGTTGGGTATGTTCATTAGTTGAATGGTCATTGCCTTGCTCGTTTTATTTTTCTTCCTCTTACTCCAAACACCGATTACGTTGCTTGCATGGGTCATTTTGGAGATTTCTCTTTGATTTGACAAGATTGTAGCATTGGTTTGGGTATTGTTGTGTTTGTTTTATGTTGGAGGACTCATTCCATTTCAAATTTTACATTCGCTCTCTCAAGCTAGTTTTTAGTTTTGTTTTCATGTCATTTAGTGCATTGTTTGCTCTATTGCATTGAAAAAACCAAAATATCGCATTTATTTTTCTTTGAAAATGAAACGTTCTCTCGCATAACTAGCAATGCATAGGCTAGGAAAGAGTTTTGTTTTCTGTAGATTGCATTAGATGCATTAGTGGATGTTTTTTCATGATTTCAGTATTCAGCTATTGCTTGAAAGTTTTCTTTCCTTCTCGTAGATTTCTTTCATTGAACGAAAATGGTATCCTTCTTCATATAGTTTTTCATTTAGGAATATTTCAGATCCAACATACGTTAAGGCCTGTAAATTGAAACTTAATCCAAGATAAACATTAAAATTTATTTCAATTAACCTAAGGCAACATTGAAACCCAACTAAATATTATAGTGGTCTAAGTTAGAGACATGTTCCGGCGTCTTAAAACCTAGTAGCTGTCGTTCGCCATTTGGCTTCAGACATCGCTAGTACGGACTTGTGCTCCCCATACCATCGAGTATATAAAGGGAGGCCCCTCTAGGTTGCAATCCTTTTATCCATAGGAAGCCGAGTCTGCCGCCCTGTAACCGTGATACACCGAACACAACATTTGGAGAGATTACCTGAATGTACGTCAAGTCCTTGGTCATTTATTTTTCATTTGATCACCAAGGTGTATATGGAAGTTCAAGGAAACCTGGCATACCCTTTTTCTTAGATTACTTGAGAAGTCATTTTTTATCTTTATTGACTCCTTAAATTTGAAAAGATCATCGAGTACTTGTCCTTTCGCGCTCATTCAACATTGAAAGTGACTAGAGTCATATTTTGTCTGTTTCTTGACTCTTAAAACATGAAACAACAAATTTTGGTTTTAGTGTCGTAAAATGAACTACCTACGATCGCACACCCATAAAAGTTTTAGCACTTGGCTTGTTTTTTTTTGCCTCGGTTTTTTGAGTATTTGCTTGGATCTTTCTTTTCCTTCTTGTTGAGAAGCATTCACAGTGGCAGAACCACCGGTTTCGTCGTCCTCGCTCCCTTATAGAGGTAGTCCTTTACCTGACAGTTCTTTTGAAACTACTCAATCCTCTAGGTCTGCCGAGCTTCAACAACCTATTCTCCTGTCAATCTTACCCCTTGCTACCCAATCTCTCATTGACGATCCAGTTGCGTTCAATTGGCCTCCCGCGAGCGCTTGGTCTAGTTTTGGGGACGAGGAAGAATTCCATCCTCTTACGTCAGGATAACCATTTTTATCTGTTGTTATACCTCCTATTCCCTGTAGTCTTTTCGAATATCTTACGGAAGAGTTAGACATGGACACATCAGGTCCTATTGGCAGTGATGAAATTCCTATTTCTACAGAAGAGTATCCAATTTTCCCTGAAAATACCACTCAGGTTTCTGCTCAATCTTCACCATCAGTGTCACTTCCAGCCGAATATAGGTCTTTGGGTCATATTATTACTGGTGTTGCCTCCATGGTAGCATCTATTCCATCCAGGAGTCCATTCCTTCCATCATTGGGATTGTCATTGACGACACCTGCTTCATCAGTTGCGGTTACATCTGTCCTAGTTCAACCTACTGTCTGTGTGGCTGCGTCTGCGCCGGTCACTCAGTCACTAGCCACCTCAACTGAGATACCTGGTGGCCTCACTTTTGAAGATTATCTATTGGCTGTTCATCAACATAACTCTCTGGTTTCTCAGCAACCTCATGCTCCTATTAATCCGCCACACCATTATGACGAATATGGTAATCCTGTTTATTTGCCCTATCTTACTCCTCATCACTATGATGCTGTCGTTACCCCTATCTATGCGTTTCCTACTCCCCATCATTATGATGAGCGTGGCGTTCCTGTTTATGACCCCTATGAAATCGTTCCCGAGATTGGGAGGACTTATCAGGTGCAACCCCATGGCCCACAAGGACAACCCTTTCAGGGACAACCTTTAGCTCAATCGGGATTTGCATACGGTCCTCAGGGACAACCTTACGATCCACAGGGCCAAACTTTACAAGGCCAGATCATGGTCCAACAAGGACAACCTTAGGGGACTTCCGGTCAACCTTTGTATCAACTAGTACCTTCTTACGGTCTTGGGGGGAAAATCTATTCGTCTCAGGGACAAACTTTTGTCCAACAACCAGGATCATATACTCAAACTGGTCCGAACATTGGGCAACAAGGAAAACCCTCTGGTCCTCCTCCGGGGCAACCTAGTCCATCAAAATCATTATACCAACCTGTTCAGCTAGGAAAAACTGGTGGCTCTCAGCATCCAGTTCAATCTGCTCCACAGGGGAAACCTACGCAACCGACCCAACAGTCAGCTCAGTCTTCTCAACAAAAAATTTACTCTGCATCATAGCAGGGTCCTACTTTTCAGTAGCCTATCTAGTCTGCTCAGCAGCTGGTTCACCCTATTTATTCAGCTCAATAGGGACCCACTTATCCATAGCCAACTCAACCCCAAGGCGTTTATTATCCTCGTGGTCAATATCGACTAGTATATAGTGTGCCTCAAGGTTTTACTTATCACGCTCAATCTCAGTTACCGTATAATCGACCGCAAGGCCACACTTACATTCCATTGAAAAATCCTCAACAAGGACCTCAATGGTATGATTAGAATCAATATCCTCAATATCAATAGACTTATTCGGCTTATCCCCCATATCATCTGAATCCTTCGGGACAGAACCCATGGGGGCAGAATTTTTCTCAAACAGGATGGAATGCAAGTTCGAGTTCTTATCAAGGACCTGCTATGCCTTTTAACCCTCAAATACCATTTCTCGCTACATGTGTCAAAGTTGATGAATGATCCTATTCTTCACAACTTGTTTTGGCCTCTGGTTTTGACTAAGATTCTTGGTGATTGTCCCAAATTTTAGGGAAATTCCGGAGAAGACCCCCAAGCACATGTTGTGACTTACCACTTGTCATGTTCCTCTAACTCTTGGGTTGATGATTCCATTCAGCTTCATCTTTTCCAACGGACTCTTACTGGTGCTGTACTTCTAAAGGGAAAAAGAAGGGTAAAGGCAAGACCAAGGCCATTGCCCCAAAACCATATTCGTCCAAATCTCGTGCTGATGATGATTCGCAGCGTAAGCCGAAGTATCCTTGTCTGATTTGAGATGAAGAGAACTACACCAAGGACTGTCCTTGATGGTCCGAAGTGAGTCGGTTTCTCAAAGGAAATCTGGGTACTCTTGCTGTTCTTAAAGAACCTTTTTCATCTCAGCAGACACAGATGGTGGAGCAGCCTCAATCATCTGTTCCATCTGGATCTCAAGTGTTCATGATGAATGGTTCTGCATCTGTTTCTATTGCTACTCGGTCGAAAGATTATGCAGGGTTTCACTAGACAATGGGGAAGGAGATTGCTGATGGTCATCCTCCTCCACCTATTTCCAATCCTCTTGAGATTGAAAGGCCCAGTGTTGAACTCGTTGTGCGACCACCTTCCAAAGGTGTTCTTCGGAAATATTATTATAATCTCAACGCCCGTGCTGCTCAACATTATAGTATCATTGAGGACTTGGCATAGGTGCCATCCACGATGTATGCGTTAGAAGTACTCCAGAGTTTTACATCTTAGAGGAAAGATTTATTATCTGCGATCAGCGGGATTGATCTTGTTGAGACTAGCCTTCTCGCTTTCGATCTAGAGAATTTCGTCCCACGACTTCCGCACCAGATTGCGCTCATTATACAAGTCGTTGTTAATGGTCTCGACATCCATCGAGCCATTGTGGACAAAGGTGCATCAACCTGCGTCATGTCAGCTTCGTGCTGGAAGGCCATTGGCTCTCCAGCCCTGAATTCCTCGCCAAATGCCCTTGAAGCATTTGATGGAAGGGAATCAAAACCTTTTGGTGTTCTTGCAATTTTGTCGATTACATTGAAAGGGAAGACCATCAATGTTGAAGTAGAAGTCGTTGATGCTAAACTCAATTAGAATCTTCTACTCGGTCGTAGCTGGATTCACGCCATGCTTTGCGTTCCGTCCACCCTCTTCCGTGTGTTGAAATTTCCACACGAGGGCAAGATAGTTACTGTCGATCAATTGTCATTCTTCACCTCTTCTTCTGAGAACAACGTTCCGTATGTGGATAAGATTCCTACTCCCTTCCAGTGCCTTGGGATGGGTCTCTTCAAGGATCCAGCCCTCATGGGTATTTTTCCCCTTTCACCACCAAAGACTGTTCAAATTAATATGATCTCTTGGTCGGATGACCCGTGGATTATTCATTCGCTTGAACATATCGATTCATATGGAGATTCAATGCCTTTGAGTCCGATTGAAATTGATTATTGTGAACTCATTACTGCATTAGATACTCCACCTTCTAATGGTTCTCCTTTGATCTTGTCTCTTGACGTGTATTCTCAATCCCCTGGCTTGGCGATTAAGACTCACCTGATCCTTTAAAAGAAGTGTTTCCTTCCGATGAAGCCATCGTGGAAACCATGTCTCTCAAAGACTTGCCGTGGGACGATGGTCATCATTGTTCTTCATTTATGCCTGGCCTCAGGGCTATGTCTACATTTCTTGAGAGTTTTTCATCTCAAGTCCCTTCTGCTATGCTTCAAATGCCAATTCTGACACATGAAGTCTTTACAGAAGGTAACTTGAGCAATATCACATAGACAATGCCTATTGAAATTTCCATGAAGCCGGGAATTGTCGAGAAAATCCATGTGGGAGTCACTTGTTCTTCAAATGAAGTCCAAGTTTACACCAGCCTTTTCCATGAGTTCCTTGATGTTTTGGCATGGTCCTACAAAGAAATTCCTGGCATTGATCCTAGTATAGTGGTGCATGAAATCCCTACTTATCCCAGTTCGAAGCCTTTTTGCCAACTTCTTCGTCCGGTGCACCCTAGAAAGGCTGCAGCCATTAAAAGTGAAGTTGAAAAACTTCTCAAAGTTGTTTTCACTTATCCAATTCCCTTGAAATATTGGGTTTCGAACATCATTCCTGTCGATAATAAACAAGGGACTATCCATGTCTCTGTTGATTACCATGACATAAATCGGGCCTGTCCTAAGGATAATTATCCCACTCCCTTCATCGATCAGATCATTGAAGACTATGCCAGGAGTGAGATTTTTCCCTTATGGATGAATTTTATGGGTATAATCAGATTAAAATTCTCCCGGCCGATCAACATAATATAGATTTTATCTATCCTTGGGGTTCCTTCTCATACAAGAAACTCCCTTTTGGCTTGAAGAATGCCAGAGCCACTTTCCAGCGAGCGATGTCCTACGATTTTCATGACATTCATCACATCGTTCAAGCTTACCTGGATGACCTTCTGGCTCATTCAGCTAAGCATAGGGACTATCTGAAAAATCTTCGTCAGATCTTTCTTCGTTGTTGACACTACAACATTTGGCTTAATCCTCATAAGTGTGTCTTATGTGTTGATTCCAGTAGAATTTTAGGGTTTATCGTATCTAAAGATGGAATTCTTCTCAATCCACTTAAGGTTGAGGCTATTGTTAATCTCCCCTCTCCATCCTCATTACATCAGTTGCAGAGCCTGCAAGGTAAGGCCAATTTTCTACGTCGTTTTATACCGAACTATGTCGAAGTAGCTAAAGGATACACGCGACTTTTGAAATAGGACGTCCCTTTCTATTGGGATGAGATTGCTCAAAAATATTTTGATACACTCAAGACATTGTTGGTCAATGCTCCTTTGTTACATCCAAATTATCATCGTGATTTTTCCCTCTACTTAGCTGCCTCTTTTAGTACCATTGCCATGGTTTTGGTTGAAGACGATGATGACGGTCACAAACATGTCATTTATTACTTGTCTCGTAACCTTCTCGATCCTGAAATGCATTATGCTCATGTCGAGAAGTTAGCACTAGTTTTGGTCTAGGCCGTCCAGCGCTTTCGTCATTATATCCTTTTGCGTACGGTGACTGTGATTTACGATTGCAACCCCATGATCTATATTCTGTCTCAAAAATTTCTGGGGGGAAAATACTCGAAGTGGATCGTTATCCTCCAAGATTTTGATTTAAAATTTACTGCTGCCAAATAAAAAAAGTCACTAGTTTTTTTTGATTTGATTTGTTCCCTCCCTTCCGACTCTGCTCCATCTCGTTCTGAGGACCACATTCTGGACGATACACTTTTCTTGATTAGCACCCTCGACCCCTGGTACGGTGATATCATCGTATATCTCCAGACTTCCATATTTCAATATGAGTTGATAGAAGATGCCCGCCGTCATATTCGGCATCACTCGCAACCTTATCGCATAGTCGGAGATACACTCTATCGCGTTGGAGTTGATTCCATACTCCGCCAATGTTTGACCCTCGAGGAAGCTGAGAAAGTGTTGAATGATCGTCACAATGGTGCCTGTGGTGGTCACATGTCTGGTTACGTTACTGCACAAAAGATACTTTGTGCCGGGTATTTTTGGCCTTCCATTTTCAAAAACTGTATTGTCGTAGTTCGTAAATTCCATAATTGCCAAATTTATCCCCTTCACCCTGTCATTACCGTTGGTCCCTTTGTGAAATGGGGCATCGATTTTATGACGTGTAACCCTCACTCGGCTGGGGGGTATGCTTATATCATCATAGCCATGGACTACTTCACCAAATGGGTCGAAGTAATGCCTACAATTGCCGCTAACGGTAAGAAAACAACTCAGTTCATTTTCAATCATATTATTTCTAGGTTTGGTGTCCCTCAAGCCATCATTTCCGATCATGGTTCCCGTTTTCGGCATTATATGGTGGTGGATTTAACTTCTAAGTTGGGTCTGCATCACGACAGGTCAACTTTGTACCACCCTTAAGCCAATGGCCAGGTTGAAGTCATGAACAAAGTTCTTGTCACAATGCTTCAACGTACGATTGGGATCCACAAATAAAACTGGCATCTCATGTTATTTTCGGCTTTTTGGGCATACCGAACCTCAGTGAAGAGTCTGATTGGATTCACTCCTTTTCAGTTGGTTTATGGTCTGGAATCTACTCTCCTGATTGAATGTGAAATACCTTCGCTTAAGCTAGCTATGGAATTACTGCCTAACACTTCACTCGAAGAAGAGCGTCTCCTTTACTTAGAGAGGTTAGATGAAACTTGTCGCTTAGCTGCTTTGGTCATCAAGGCACAAAAGAAGTGAGTCAAAGATCATTTTGATCAATCAGTTTCCCCTCGTTCTTTCGTTGAAGGAGATCTCATCCTCCTATATGACCAAGCTCATCATAAACTGGGGGCAGGTAAATTTCAACCTATGTGGCATGGGCCCTACATCGTTAAACATGTGTTGCAAAATGGGGCCTATGAGCTAATTGACTATGAAGGCCATCCTCTAGAACAACCTAGAAATGGGTTGTATCTCAAAAAATATTATGCATGAGTAATTTGTGCATATCAGGTGTACATAGGTGTTATTTTCATTTTTGTACATGTTTTTGGGTTTGGTGTGCTTTGTGAGCATTTTCCTGCTTATTGTGCAGATGTCTATTACCCCTTATGTTGGTTTCATAGATGGTGCTTCCCGCAGTACCGGGAACTTGTCTTCAACAGGCTGGGTAATTTATAATCTTGCTGGTGAGTTGATAGACCTGCAAGGTACTTTTCTAGGATGAACTACAAACAATATCGCTGAATATAGCACTATCATTGAGTTGTTAACCGAGGCAATTAAGCTCGACATACAGATATTGTTGGTTTCACAGATGGTGCTTCCCGCAGTACCAGGAACTTGTCTTCAATAGGCTGGGTAATTTATAATCCTGCTGGTGAGTTGATAGACCTACAAGGTATTTTTCTAGGACGAACTACAAACAATATCGCTATAGCGCTATCATTGAGTTGTTAACCGAGGCAATTAAGCTCGACATACACACTTTTCTTGTAAATCTAGATTCACAGCTTGTTGTTCTGCAACTCAATAATCATTATTCGGTTAGAAATTTGCACATTCTGAGATTGTATTTACGTATTCATTTTTTGGAAAGACATTTTGATTTCATTACTTATCAACATATTCCTAGACGAATGAACACGTTAACTAATACAATGGCTAACATTGTATTAGATAGACATTTGCATACTTTGTAAAAACATCATCACATGTAAAAAGATCCATGGAAGGAAATAGATGTATATATATATCGCATGTTTGCAACTATGTGCATCATAACGTCAAAAAATATGTGTATGTTTCTGTTACATCCCGAGACATCATGTCTCACAAAAATATGAAAATAAAATAAACCTAGGTGTTGGATCAGCATGATGCTCATGATAACATGTCACAGCCCATACTAGCCGCCTCAGCAAGAGGTGAATTTAGCTAGACACCCCTACAATGTTTCTTTGATAGGCGCGAGGAACATCATCAAAATTTTCATAGTCTGGGACTCCTTGGGTGATGCCTTCCAGGTTGTGCACTACCTCATCTTCCTCGCTGCCCTCACCTTGAGGGTCAAAATCATGAGGGACTCGCCTCGCTATTGGTGACATGCCGAAAGGTCGCTCTGGGCCAACATCTGCATCACATGGATTTAATTTCAGGACATACATAAACAAAAAAATCATAATACTCATAAAAATTAAAAAATTGAGTCTTACCCAAATCTTCGTCCCAATCTTCTCCCTCTGGGAGTGGGAGGTCTAGATCACTAGTGAAATTTGTGCCAGAGTAGGGCCAATCCTCAACGAAAATTAGTTGTCGACAGAGCCAATTGAAAAATTCTGGCCTCCAAGACATTTATTGTCTGCCCCCTGCCCTTGGCATCAGTGTTGCCCATCAGGCCATCCAAGGTTCTCTTGCTGGTGGATTCGGAACTATGACCTCCTGTCGCTGAAAAATTGGTAATCGTTCCAAGAAGAATGATACCAGGATGGATCCATAACCAAATTCTTTCAATTTGGTCTTCTTGCATTTGGTTAATTTGTGCTTCATGTTTATGGTCACCGCCTCTACCCAGTTGAAGAGTATCGGTGCCATGCAGTCCACAACAAGAAGCAACTGTGTCTTCATTGCTTCATGTGGTGCTTGTGATCCCACAGAACAAGTAATGGTATGCAATACCACGCGTAGTGTCAAATCCAGGATAGTTTGCATATCAACTTTCCCACTACTGGTTCCTTTCCGCGCTCCTCGAAATACTCTGTCTATTACCATGGACATTTTTTCCATGCAGGGTCGAGTATCGGTTAGGAGTGGTGTTACACCTCTCCGTGATACTCATGTGATGAAGTACACATCTGAAACATCAATATCGAGTTCCTGATCTCGTAGGATGAAATTCTCTTGATCTTCGTCCGATATACTGGTAAGATATTGTAGCAATTCCGGTTGGTCTTGGAGACATGGTGTGAGGAAGAATTTTTTCAAACCACAGTTTTTGAGGGCTTCCATAACTCCCTCATTTTCCATGGCTAACTCATTTTCTTCACTATGTTCCCGTTCTTTCCATTCAATGACCATTTTTCTCTTTTTCACCTGCAAACACACACATACAAGTGGTATTAGTCAAAATTTATCCTTAAATTTGTAAAACATTGGGACATTTGATGAGTATTAATACTTGAAATTGGTTTGCACCATTGGCGTGACTGTTTCTAAAACAGTCGTGCCAATGGGTGCGCCTTAATGTTAAAAATAGGGCGGTTAGCGCGACTCTGTGCCCGAAACCTGCGCTAATCGCGCGACCCTAAATTTTACAATTTCTCCCTCCAAATTCAAAATTGACAAATGTAGGAAGAAAGGAATAACTTAAAATGACAAGAGGGATCTCAGCTCTTACCTAGAGTTGACGGATTTGCGATTAATGTATTGGATTGGCCGCTATTGTCACTGCAAGATTGCACAGTAAAATGGGTAAAAATTTCTCCATAAGAGGTAAAATGTGAAAAGTAACTGTTTTTTACTATTTTTGGCATTTTATGACTTTTTCACAACCCTAGTTAGGTTTTAAGGCATTTATTATTATTATTTTATTGTATTATTTTCGAAAAATACATTTTACACATGTCTCTTGTGCAGTAACAGGTTTTCATGTGACAAGGATGAAGTGACGAGTTATATTTTATAATTTTTCAAACTCAGTAAAACAAGAAAAAGTCACTACTGGAGTCATCTTTCAACTCTTTTCTGACTCTCTAAAATTGAAAATATTACCGAGACGCTTGTCATTTTGAACTCGTTAAATGGCAGTGAAACGATATCTACCTAGTGTACATTTACCCCTTTTTCGGGCAGGGATGGATTATTTATGAAAAAGGAATACCTTAGCCTATCGCGACTAATAGGTTCTCTCAAACACAGTTTTCTACCTTTTCGGATCTGTGAGACTACCTATGAAAAGGGACTGCTGGAGTTTTCTTTTTTTCCTTCTTTTCAAACTCTCTAAACATGAAAGATGCCGAGTTCTCCCTTTGTCAGACTCGTTAAACCCTAATGACATCGGACCTCGTCACCATGACGTTATTCGAGTTCCTCCTTCCTAGGGCTTGTAAAATGTACTACGATGGATTTTTCTGAAGGAAAAACTTATAGTACAAGCATATGCTATCCCATTCAAGCTTATTTTCAAAAATAATTGGGGTACTCACCAGAAATGGTGGGGGGAAATGGAACCCAATTTTAGTTGTGTTGGCAGTATGTCGCTCTTGAACATGGCACTTGTCTGCATTCATGTCGGGTTGGGGACATCTCATTTCATCATTTTTTCCTCCATGGGTTTGGGTAATCTCTTTTGACCTCTCATTTTTTCTTTGCCACGTCATCATGACCTCAGATCCTTTAATGTCAAATACTGCCAAATCCAGTGTCGTGCTGCTGATATGTTCAAGAGAAGTTCGCCTCTGTAGTTTTCTCAACCTCCCTCTAATTCTCTGTTGGTCCTGATTCACAGACATCATATTACTCTGTCTCATGTCGATGATGTGGGAAACATTATGGCCCTCCTTCGACCAGGTCACTTCCTGTCGACTTTAGTTCATTATCCAGGAATCTGATCTAGAGACTCCCTTTCGGTACCTTAGAGCCTGCATGCCTTAATGGCAGGTTCTTCACATTCGACGCAAGGTCCACATCATTGGCCTTCGATTCACTGACTCCGTGACTGTTCGATTCCAGATCACTATTCACATTCCATGGATTGTTCCTTTCGTACCTTGAGAGCCATTGTCATTATTGGCGGTTTCTCTCGCGTTTATTAACAGCTTTCATCATTTGCTGGTAATCAAACGATTTTCTTGCATGTTCGACTTCAGCTCATACATTCACATGCTAGAAATTGTACTTGTTTGGGTTGAGATAGAGCACAAGACCCTGGATTTTGTCTAATAAAATCCAAGCTGCGGGTTTTTTGTGGATTATCATGACTTATTGCATGACTCTCTGATTGGATGGATGCGACCATACCTGAGTCTATTTATTGATCTTTACTATTGGATGGTAGAATCCATACCTAGATCTCAGTTTTTTATACTCTATTATGGATGGTTGTACCCATGCCACATGTTCATGTATCAGAGATATCAGTTGTATTTGTAATTGTAGGTTTTTCGAAAGCGGTGTTTGGTTCGAACGCGTTCTCATAAATCATTTTGCCCCTCCCTCTCCCTCGGACCTCATGCTTTAGGGGGAATTTGTTACACAACATTTTGTCACTGTCCCTGCAATCCCAAAATCACACATTGGAGGGTCATTTCTGTGACCAATGCATAATGTCATGCTTTGAAAATTACATCCTTGAATCCCTTTTTATGAAGGCAACATTCTCCTTGTTGACATTTCCCTAAGTAGAGCCGTGAAAATCCCTATTTTTGCCTTGGCGCGAGTAGCCCTTTACCTCCTTGCGCCGACCTGGGAATTTTACACTAAGCCCACGCCACTTGGTGCTCTGTCCCAGTGTAATGCTCGCGCCAAGATATTTATGAAATGTTTTTTAAAAATAGAGGCAGAGGTTCCATTCCAACCACCTCGGAGATGATTCATTGGGAGTGGTTGAACTGAAACAACCACGGGCCTCCTCCTTTAGTTAGTAGTTTCCACCTCCCTTGAAACACTCCTAAAGGATAGGCCTCCATTCCACATTTTTAGGGATCCCAAACTCCTCCTTTGCCTCTATATAAACAAGCCTTCTCTCTTTATGAAAAATAGCTGAAGCTGAACAAAGAGAATTATACAGCCGAAGTGCTGAACTTGAAAGACTAAGATATAGTTGAATAACCAGGTTATTGAGAAGGTAGAACAAGGAGGAATACATCGAGAGGTCCCTTATCCCATCTGAATTCCCCGATGAGGTTTGAGACGTGCTTCACCCGAGCCCTGTTGGAGGATACTACAATGTCAGAGCATGGTTGTATCTCTTCTTTCTACCTATTAATATAAGTGACTATTGTCTGGTTCCCGTCTTGTGCTTTATCTTTATCGAATGAAATATGCTAGTCCTCTCTGACTGACTAGTAGATTTTGGATGAAATTAGTATGTGGGATGTGGTTGTTGTTTTCTGATCTTTGTGCAGGTGTCCAAGTGCGATAAGAGAAGGTATTATGAATTGCCGAATTGGGAGCGAGAAGTTGTCATCACCACTACGATTGCCGACAACAGCATTGGACCATAGGTAGGCTATCTTATCGCATCCTCTTTCATTTGAATATCTAGGAAGCTACACCTTAGCATGATTCCTTGTTACTAGACCCACCCTAGGGCTAGAGGGATCGTCTCTGTCCACAGAGATGATTTACCTACATAACAATATATATGTATATATATGCACTGAAAACCTTGTATCTCAAGTCCACCTTGTTTCTCCACGTATTATTCATATACATAGTGGTTCCACAAAATAATATGTGAATATATATATATATATATATATATATCTATATCTGTGTGTGTGTGTGTGTATACATGTTTATATATGCACTGTATTGTTTCTCCTATACTGAAGTATCATCAAAATATAATCACAACATCCAACATATAAACTAAAAATTAACATGCTATAAACGTGTAAAAAAGTGGTACCCAAAACATGACCTGTACCCAAAGTAAAATACAAAATTAATTCCCCTTCCTGTGAGAAGGAGCTTACTCAACTTGTTTCTCATCTTGTTGTAGGTGTGATGACACTGAATGAGATAATTCATGATAGGAATAGGAAGAAACAACTTGAGAATTTTTTTCATGATCACTAACAACATGTAAGGGGACGAGAGAGAGATTTGATGGATGACCAAAAAAGTTAGACAATTTTCAGTGTTCTTTGGAGGTTTGATGTGCAAAGGAAGTGAGTTGAGAAGGAGGAGTGGATGGACGACATGCAGAGGGAGGCGTATGTATGACACAAGACCCAACATATTGCAAACGTGATGCATGATATTTAGGGGGATTGATGGGTGGGAAACTGTCAGACCAACCTTGCCTTAAACATAGAGGTTGTGCGGGGATAATTTTTTCCTAACCATTGTTATTTGGGGTGACGAGAGGGGAAAATGTATTCAGAGGGACACATATTACTACTGGAGGAGGTTGTTTAAACAGGGGTTGTTGTGGCTGAGGCATTGCCTCAAACTAGTTTTGGGGCATTCCCAATAAGTTCATCATCTCTAAGCATAATAGATCTCTTAGCATCTAAGAATTATTATTGAAATGGAAAAAAACTCTTGGTCCCATTTCCCCTCTAACTCCTAAATGTGGATTTTTATTTGTTCCCCCTCTGCCCTTGCCTCTTCCTCTGTTTTGATTAAAAAAAATCTCTCTGAAACATATTTATTTTATTATTACACATAGGTAACAAATAGTATG
Source organism: Pinus albicaulis (assembly GCA_034641835.2). NCBI lineage: Eukaryota > Viridiplantae > Streptophyta > Pinopsida > Pinales > Pinaceae > Pinus > Pinus albicaulis. The sequence goes on from CM076577.1 coordinate 360,075,545, forward strand.
GAATCATTCATTAATTCATGAACAAGACACTAAGTCTTTTTAAGAAAAAAAAGAGGAGACAACCACTGAAATAGTGAACAAGAGATGCAATTATGTACATTTATAATCAAACTCGATGGAAGAAACAAACTAAATAAAATTATCTTAATATCCTAACTCAAACAAAAGGCCTTTTCAAGAATACATATATTAAAAAAATGTGCATGTCTTAACAACATATTATGAAAAATAAAATTAAGCGACTAGGAGGCTTGATCTTACGAAGATAACTACATATTTCAATGTGAATTCCCAAACATAGTCAAAACGAAAGGTGATTACAACCATTGTAACTGGAGCATATGTATGATATACTAATATAACTGAAGAATTTATGTGTGGGTCCTTTGCTGGTTGGTGGAGTATTTCAACAAAGGTATGACAGACAATGATTAAAAAAAGCATAGTTGGGACGTCATCTATATGTGTAATTTCATTGCAGATAGGCCAATTCATAAGACTATGACATATAATCTTGACAACAACATATGAGAAGTTGGAATTCCTTTTGAATTGAAATTGTTTCAAAAAATGTGTTCAAGGATTTATTTGAACAAAACTTCGATGGAGTCCATGTTTATGGATTTCACAAGTGTTTTTTGCTCAAAACCCTAAGGCCTCAAAAGCTCCCTCATGTGGCATAATAAACAAACTTAAAAATTGATTAGATTTTAATTAAAAGCCATCGTATGTGGGTTATTTAGTTGCAAACTTAAATAATGATGGAATTTAAAAAAAAACTTGAATAATCCCAAAATCCATTGAAAGAAAAAATAAACTCGACAAACGAATTGTCGCATAAGAGCCAACTAATTCTTAGAAACAATAGCTATCAACTAACTAACCAAGGAATGGCTAATTAATGGCCATGGCCATGAATAACTGATATTTTAATTAACACCAGACTGCATGAGCCAAAGGCTCTAAAGCCTTGAGGTATTTTAGTTGTAATCAATAGGAAAACATTATCGAAAGTTAGAAAAAATTCATGACTAAAACTAGACTTGAAACAATGTGTTCAAAGAGTAAATTTGATCGTCAATCGAGAGAGAAAATATATGTATACATTCACATGTGGACATGAAAAAATTTACCGTGTGCGCTTCACACCTCTCTTCGCATATACTCTAGAGCTAATGATAACCATCTGCAGATCGTCCCGCCCAACACATTCTTTTTTATCAGGTAATTCAAAGCATATCGAGTAGTGTTCGTCGCGTTCCATAATAATTGAAAACTTATCTCACATTTGTCATCCCAACGGAATGTCGCACCTTTTCTGAGTATTTTAGTCATGGGCACAATTATAAACTCATAGTTCAGAATGCACTTCCTATAGTATCCATCAAGGCTCATCACGAAACTCACCCATCTGACATTCTCAGGGGAGAGATTGAGGTTCTAGCGTCTGCGTGATGTTCCCTAGATTCCACAATTTCCAAATGTCTACAGTTCATAGCCTCCTTCATCGGTGCATTAAAAATTTCTTGAACCAAAGCTTCGCTAGTATTATCAAATCCACTCTCAAAGATGAATTTCAGACTAAAGCTCTCTGTCAGTGTAGACCATTCGCTAGTGCCTCAGCGCAACTCTGTCTCCAAGTACCGCTTAGTAGGAACCTTCCCAATGTGTGAATAAACATGTGGACCCATTTAGGTATTGGTTCTATGCCCCATACCTAATTCCATCGAGCTAAATGTCGACGCAAATATTGTTTTCCAGAGTACACATCTTCGATTTTAATGATTGGACGTTCAGACCATAACCTCATCATGCGTGCACATTCCTACCACTTTCCCATGTTCTCCTTGTGAGTTTCCCACCATCTTGCTGGAGTAGCATGCAAACCAAGATCCAAATCATGGAATCTTTGTCCTTCAGGAACAATCCTTTCAAGCTCCCATATAAACATGTTTATATCAGTTAATCCATCATATTGCGGAAAGTCACGTACCTCAGATGTTATACATCGCAGAGATCGGGTCACGTGATTACAACACAACGTAGATACCTCATGGAACCAGTTATGCCAATTTTCTAGTTCTTCATTAGAGTCTGAAAAACAAGATCTATCCTTCTCCCACATAAGATTTCCATCTACTTTTGGATTAATCCAGTCTTCCTCGCGCAAGGTTAGATTATAGATTTGATCTATCTCATCATAAACATGCACCAGTTCAGTATATCTTTGTCCTTCTATAGGATCTAGAGGAATGATTACCTTGACTCCATTGCTTTCAAGTTCCTTTCTCATTTTCTTCAAATTTATAACACCATTCATGTCGATAGCCCATTCCAACCCTAGCAGCGTAGGATAAGGATCAATATCTTCTACAATTTGTATGAATTCAAAGTCTGCCATCACCTTAACACCCTCGATATTGACCACAACTTGCGAAAACCTCCCTAAAGGAATGATATTCTACTGATTGGCAATGCGCAATTGAATGATAGAACACTCTAGTTTTGGTTCTCCCATGCGTTGCCATTTTTTCTTAGGCAGAAAATTAGCATCCGATCCCAAATCTAGAATCACATGGTCCATCTCATAAGCACCAATATGCGTGGTCATATGCATATCGCTACCCGTTCTTGTCTTATTCTTGTATATTTTGTTGACCACTCGTTGTTCCTTCTCTATGCAATTATCTATCAAATCTTACAGATTTTCTACTGCCTTTTTGTTGCGAAGTAACGTTATACATGCTTGTAGGAATGGTTTGATCTCTTCATCTCCTCATGATTCCTTCATCGATCTTCCTAATTTTGATGCCTTGCCTTCGGAAAATTCTTTCCATACTTCAATAAAAGTCTCCTTTGTGTGCTGAAGATTAAATCCTTCCTTGTTTTCAGGTGCTTTACGGATCCATACATCAGTGGCTGGTTGCTTTCCATTATCTTCATTGGTGGTTACACCGCTCCTATTCACCACATTCACACCGGGATCTTCTTCACGGGTTTCCGCTCAAACCATCTGAATATTTTGTGTTGGAGTCTGCGTCTTCTTCTCCGAAAGGTTTAGAAATCAATACAGGATAATATTATATGACATTATTAAATTGTCTACAATAACTACATGAATGTCACTTTGGATTAGGAAAGTCACGCGCATAATGACCAACATATCCATAGTTATAGCAAATGAATTGTCCTCTTCCGCGACCAGCTGATCCAACTCCTCAGCCTCTTCCTCTGCCCTGAAAGCCTCCATGCCCAGAAGGGGATGCTGGTGATGTAGGCTCAAATTGCATCCTATATATTTCAACTTTATCTAGCATCATATCATAAGTGCGAAAATGTTGGTCATCATGCCCTAATGATGAATAGAATCTTCAAAACAATTGCTTCATGTCAGGTTGATATTTGCCAATCCTTGGGCAGGAATCTGTGTCATGTAATCCATCGATTTGAAAGATTGTGCACCACACATGACTCTTCAATGGACTAGGACCTCCAGCATTCATATATTTTTTGAAGAAAAGACACTGATATTTATGGTTCCCAGAAGATTTACATTTTATGCACCAAACCTCTACGCAAACCTCCTTGTCTTTATCCTTGTGCAAGATTTGAAGTTCTAGACGCATGGCTTCCAATTGATTTTGTATCTGTCTAGTTCTCAACACAACAGGTGTTGGAGTAGCCTCTAGTTTCATTGAAACCTCCATAGGTTCAGCCCATGTGGAAATATTTTCCTGACCTAAGGGCTGGTGCAGATGTGGGAGAAACATAACAATGAACCATTCCTTATATTGAGTATCATCAATAACAAATCCACCATCTCTGATGGTGTTATTTAGTCTCTGATCGGCATCCCATATAGATTCATTAACCTCTTGATGAATTTCTTTCATTTTTGTCACCAGCTATGCGTATGACTTAGGCTTCTTAAACTTCTCTTTTAGGGAATCTTTTATTTGGTCCAAGGTGGCATTAGGGTTTGCTTGAGAATACCTGATGTAACAATCTAATGAACAGTCTTGGAAAGCAGTAGTCAGTTGTGCCTTCCTAATATCAATATTTTTAATCTACTGAGCCTGACATACAACCTTAGTCACAAACCAGAAGTGTTTCGTATCCTCATTTCCAATGCCTCTGAAATTAGGTAACTTCATTTATGTAACCATATATAATTATGGGGGAGGTTGAGGTGGCGGTGGAGATGGAATGCGTAGTGGAGTGGGTTCTATGTGATGTGAGTGCAGAAGTGGAGTGGATGGGGTTGGAAACAGACTCAAGGGTTTCTAGTGTGATGAAATTTCTCCTGCAGAGTTGCAAGAGCTACTAGTTTTTGGTTCACCTTCACTATCAGATCTAGGCTTCAGAGGGCTATAAATAAAATTTTTAGAATCTTCGCGGTAAATTTTTCCACAATGCGTAGTCAGGCCTCTTTGAGGCATTCAAGAAATATGTTAGCACAAACAACCTCCTTCACATAATCTCATTTTTGGCAAAAATTTTAGTGAGCACAGGAACTTACCGCTCGGGCCTTTGAAAAACCTTTTTTCTGCTTCAGAATAGGATACAAATTGTTTGATGCAAAATTCTGTCACAAATCCTCCCTATAGGCGATTGATCTAGTGATCTACCATGCGGGTGATCTTATTATATAACTTCTCTACTTGCTGGATCAACTCAGGAGTCCACCTAGAGATTGCGTCGTCCTTCACATAGGTATTAAATTTAGATAAGCTCGACAACCAATCTTGTGACGCATGTCAAAAGGAGAAAAATAATATTTCATGCACTTCTATATAGATGTATTTCTATACCCACTTTTCATTAGATAGCTTAGTATTTCAATTCTCTTGGAGTGTGATTTCAAGGATCTTTCTATCTAGCCAATCTTGCAATTCATTTCGCGAAGGGTGCCACAAGATCAAATCTCCCTCAAAGTGATCCCGGTCCTAGAAACATAACCATTTGTTGGCTTGAGGGGTCCTGACCCAGGTTCAGAGTTTATCACACAACCAAAAAATCCTCCAACTACTGGCCTTTTTGGCAACGACCTGCTTACGCAGATCAAAGTCTCACCGGAAGCAGTATGGGGGGGTGCTGGAACTAGGTTTTCGCACCTTGAGGAAGAAAACAATGAAGTGTCCCTAAGTAGATCGATTGAAGACATGCACAAATGTGCACAATACTTAAGAAAATAAGAAATAATCACAGATTGCCTCAACGAAGATAAATCATAACAGTCCCAGATTGAGATCTAACAATGTGTAATTGCTTAAGCAGATCTACAAACCATCAATATGCAGAAACAACCATAACAGATATCCTCGTGCAATGATAAATAAGAAACACAGACACAGTGCAATCTTAAGAAGAACAAAAACAGTACATAAATAACTTAGATCAATCACACAACAAGTTCGCCAAAATATGTCCTTTATATTAATTCAGATCCTTTCAATACATAAAAATTTCCCCTTGCACATAACCCTTCTACATAGATAGTCAGTGGAGTCCACACACAGCCAGGACTAGGTCTCCGTGCACACATCCAGTAGGGGCCTTTCTACCCAACCTAGAAAAAAAACCTTTACAACGTATTACAGACCCATACAGATCATAATCAAGTCTTTCCTAGATTGAATAACTGAACTACTTCCCTTAGACTTGATCTATCTATTTATATTCTTCACGTAGATACTATAGTGTCAAACCATAGTTTGAGGCCCACAGTTTATGCTTAACCCATTTACATCAAAAAACAGGGACTTTGATCCACCCCAAAGCCCCTTGACTCATTTGCACAATGCGCTTATACAAAATTACATAAAAAAGCATGCCCCAAGGGACCCCACTCTAACAGAGGTTATGCAAATTTTTCTCCTTTACTTGCACACCCCCATGTGAATGTATCATAATCACCTATGTGGGATTTTACTTTTCCCTAAAAAAGGTTCATATAAGCCATCTCGTATGACCTTTCTACACTAACCTACCAAAATCACAAAGTACAAGTAGATACCTCTCACTTGACAATCCTCGCGTGCTACACAGGTGCATAGGATGACTGCAACATAAGAAAATAAAGCATGGAACTATCTCTATAGTCCACTTCAACAAGTGCAATTGAGGTGACATATGGCCCAATTTTCCCTATATATCTCCCTCTATATCTCCTTCCCATGGTACATTCGTGAGCTCATGAAATCCTTTCTCAAAAATGTTAGCGACATTAAGATAAGGATTATGTCATCTTCATCATACTACCCTCGATTCCATTTTCACAACATACTCATTTTTGGGTTCATTTCAGGTTTCATAGTACCCTTCAGGCGTGCCTTTCCAGGTTTTTTGATTCATCTTGTTCAACATATTTCAATTTATATATGATTTCATCAAGATGTTTTTTCACTTGGGATATTGTTTGTCGAAGTTGCAAGTTTTACGATATTATCATAATCATTCCCTCAATGACCTTTGATAGTTAAGTATCATTCTCCCCTCATCCTGATGATATTCCCACAAAGCTTTGCATGTCCTGATATCATTTCTCCGAAATTTAGCATAGGGTCCATAATCTTGACCACCTTTACCACCACCTTCCCTTGCACTTGGTAAACATCCATGTTAGTCAATAGTACCTCCCCATACATGGATCACCTCATTTTATAGATCACCATACACTATTGGGATGCATTACCATCCACTTAGGCCCAAGGGCCATCTCATTTGCATGTATTGAAGATTAACCTCATTCTCCTCTTCTTTACTTATTGCTTACCAACCCTGCTGCTGGGCCAACCCATTTATTTTTTGTCAGATCAAATTGAATTTTCTCCCACATTCTACATTTGGCCTATCATCCCTAAGTATGGCATAAACCATCTGCATCACTTCATCCGCCTCATTAACCTAGTATCAGACCAACCAATGGAGCCCCCGCCCTCAACAAAAGACCCTACCTTCCTCATCACATAGGTCACCATTTTGTTGGGGCACCCGTCTTTGTGTCTGTACATCCCAAACCACTTTTACATTCTTTTGGTAAGTGTACACAATTTTTTTTAGGAAAAATTTTCCCACCCATATTTTCATTTCTTGTACCCAACGATAGTCCCTAGTCACCATGGTTTGAGATTTCTTATCAACAAAACATGATCTGCATTCATTAATTATTCATCACGTCAGTCATAACATGCTTATACCTACCCTATATGTCCTACCAAATTCAGGGGCATTCCCTCTAGATGAATTGTTTTGATTATTGCCAATCGCATTATAGCTACAACCTCAGGTATATTTTTGTATCCACCTATACTATCAACTCTCATTATCATGCCTTTATGACCCACCATGTTACAGTCATATTTCCTTCACCATGATTCCCTGAACCAACATTTTTGATGATTGGCACTTCTTTCCTGTCAACTTAAACAACCATATTCCAGTATCGAAGTTTTACCTTGGTTTCTGCCCCCCTTATGGGACATCCTTGTGTGGCAGAGTGGGAATCATTATCGCCCACTTATGTCATCAGTCTCCCTGACATTCGACACCAACAAAAATTTTTCATGTCAGGATAGTATCGTGCATTATGACCATTGTAGTTCTCTGATTTATTCGAAGACCCGTGCTTTCCTTAGCACCTCATTCAACAGTTCTTACATTTTAATGCATGGGATGTACCTAGAGTTAAATACCCATGCATCAGTTAGCACCTCATTCAACAATTCTTCACTTTCGATGCATGGGGGAACCTAGTTCAGTATATTTTTCATAGGCGCCCTTGAGGGTGTAAGCAGTTATCATCATGAACAATCAACATGTCATCCACATCAATGCTGACTTGATAGGAAAATTTCCTATATTATTGTAATAGTTCATCATTAGTCATCATAATGAGAATCGGACATGTTTGCCTCGTATAGACACTTTTGATCTCAGAATTCTCTAGAGCATGGTTATCTTTAATTCTCAGTCAAGGATTTTCCCTACTCATCTCCATAACAAATTACTTTATCTCTCAAAAAGTTAGTAAGTCTCTCAACCATATCAACAAAAAATGATGTATTTCATCTATATACTCGTTCCTAACCTCATACATCAAGGGGAAACTGTTGTCATATGGAAATAAATGGAATGATTATAGTGCTATTGTATCTCTTCTACATTCAACAGTTAATAAAAGGAACCCTTTTCCTTTACTTTGTTGATGTGTTTGCTTCATAAAGCATTTTTCATATGTTTATTTCTTAGTTTTTAGTTTATGTTTATATATGCATTGTTTTCACTACTTATAGTGCTTTGTTTACCCATATTTTCCCACTAAAAACATCCAATTGGTTGTGATTTCCTTGTAGGGAACAACCAACTCCAAAGGTGTCTTTGGAACTCTATAGCAACAAAGACACTACCACATATAGTATATTAAAATAAAAAAATTAGTTACACAAAGGCTCAAGTGTGAGTGCAAAAGATTAGTAAAAAATAATTTTATATTTTATATTTTTAAGTTATCATTAAAATTGTAAAGACAAAAGAGAATATTTTATTTATTGTATTGTAAGGAAAAATATGAAGAAATATAATATGGAGCATTGTTTCTTTTGTTTTTTAAATCAACAAGTTTCCATGCTTAGTAAAAGCTTGAAATGTAATGGGAACTATTTGTTTTAGAATAAAATATTAATTATGGAAAAATCCATAAATTTGGAAAAAAATAATGATATTATTAATTTATGAGGATGCTTGGTTATTTGAGTTTTTTTTTATAATAATTTTTAATTCTAAAAATTTGATTTTAAACCACATAAAATTAGTCATCCACCAATAAGAAATTAGAAATTGAAATTTTAAAAATTCAAAAAATAATTTTCAATTTCTAAAAACATAAGTTTAAATTTAATTTTACCAAAAATTTGATAAACTTTGGGAATACTTTCTAAAAATTTGCAAATTAATTAAAAGTCGAAGCATTTTGACCCAAAGTGATTAAATATACTTTGCCTTTGGTAGGTATTAAAAAATTAAAAAAAATAGAAAAAAACAATAAACCAAGCCCACCTACCTAGGCACCCGAGGGGTTGCGGGCCAGGGTGGGGAACGTTGCACGCAACCCCCCTTGCCCTGGCTGGTGGCCCCTCAGGTGACTGGGAAGAGGAAGGCTCTGAAGTGCTCGAGAGGCTGCAGACCTGGGCTGGGGGGTTGCACGCTGGTTTGCAGCCCCTTGACTGCCTGGGAGGGGAAAGGTTGATTCAAGGAATCATCCTTCCCCTTCCTAGGCGTCCGAGGGGCCGCAAGCTAGGGCAGGGGGGGTTGCACTTAGCGCCCCCAGCCTTGGCATGCGACCCCTCTGGCGACTCGGCGGGTTGGTTTGTTTTTTATTTTAATTTTTTTAATTTTTAATGTTTTTTTAATTATTTTTTATTTTAATTTTAAACTTTTTGTTTTAAATTTATATTTATATTTATATTTTTAAATTTCTCTATTTTAATTAATTTTTAATGTTTGTTTTTGGTTTTCTTTTTGAAATATATATGTGTGGGTGTGTGTGTGTGTGTTTTATTTTTTATATTTTACTTATAATTTTATTTGAATCAATTTATTTTTTGAAAAAAAAATTAATTCCATTATCTTTGGATATAAAATTCATAAAAAAATCATAAAATTTGGTATTTTTCCAATCTTTTTTATTCAATTAGTTCATAAAAACTTTTATTTAACATGTCATTTTAAGCAAAAATGTCCCCAAAATATGTATTTTTTTAATTATATCTATATGGACAATGTGTATTTTTTTTCGAGTGTTTAAAATTGTAATTTTTAGTGAAAATCATTTTATGTGTATTGAAGTATTAATTAATAATATATAAATATAAAAAAAACCCTAACCTCAAATTATCATTTTCATTTTTGTTTTAATTTTGCAAAAAAATTTAAAATTTAAATATAAAAAAATATTGCAAAGAAAAACAAAAAACACAAGTTTGGAAAACTCTTAAAAAACAAACATCTTAGGGCGAAAAACAAGAAGATGAATAAGACAACTTGAAAAATGGTTAAACAATCAACATCGAAAAATAATTGTGCATACTTAGGACATAAGAAAATTTAATTTGTAAAAAATATGCCTACAAAAAAATGGTTGACGTTTTTCAAAGTTCGCATGAAAATCACGAACATTTGAAAAATTTTTTATCCATACTTAATATAAAAAAAAATAAAGTGTCAAAAATAAGCCCTGAAAAAAGGGGTTGATGCTGTTAGGATATTCCGACACATAGGAAATAGTTAAGTATAACTTGGTCTAGTGTAGAGTTAGGTAAAGTGTTTTTCTTTACTATGTACATTTGTAACTTATAATCCAACGGTCACGATTTGTAGTGATCCAACGATTCACTCTCTTCTCGGTAATAACAACACTTGATTCGTGCCTTAGCACTCGATTGGTCCATGATCTCTATTTAAATAGCATGGAGGGTCATTTTTCCGGTAGCCATTTATGAGAGAAACATATGTAAACTTTCTTTTTATATTAATAAATTTCCTGAAGTGGCCGCGTTGGCTCAGGCCATGGACTGTTTCCCTCTTCGAGGGTTTTAACCATGTGATATACCAGTGTACTGATTTGTGATATGCTTGTGAGTGGTGACCTTTCGTTTTTTATCTAAGTAACTTACCTTGTAAATTCCTACATGGTATCAGAGCTATTTTGAGGGCCACATCCGTTGTTGATCCAAATCCGAAGCCAGTTTGGCTGCAAGTGACTGCCGTTTTCTAGATCTACTATTTGTGAACCTTTTTGGTCTTGGAGAATTACTATGTTGTGTCTGCAGCATTTGTTACAGTGAGGAACCCCTTTCGTTTCATGCGAAAAGGTTTCTAGTTTCCCAAGTTATGTCATTTTATATCTGGAGGTATAAAGTATTTGTTTTGCAATTATATTTATTAATCACTTTGTTTATTTCGGTTCCCTTTGTTTATTTCCATTTATATATTTTTTCTAATGCCGGATCTATACCCTCCTCTCTGTGTATGCTCTTTGCTCTACGCTGTGTGCGATCTTGGCAAATCAAAATCAGATCCAGTGGAGACCTAGTTGAGAGATAGGTGAAAGGGATAGTTTGACTATCAGTTGTGACATTAGTGGGTGCACTCATGCAACCACACACACATTGGAGATGCCTATGAGTATTGCGCAGTCAAGGCAGACAAATAATCATTCATTCAGATGTTCTTGACCATCAAGGATTGCACAGTGGAGGCAGGTTGTCTGGAGGCAGTAAATTGGCGGATGTATTTGCCAATTTTTGTATGATAGTGTGAGACGATTGTGTATTGTACTGAGAGCTCTTGGATTAGATTTTTGTATGAGATTGTTTCATGATCCATGATATATACATAATATATGATAGTGGGTTTTTTAGCTTTATGCTTTCCCGGTAAAAACATCTGTGTTATGTGTCATTGATATTTCTTCATGTGTTTGCAATTGGCGACCGTGTTTTAAATTTCCGTGAATATTTTTGTAGAAGTGATTCTGTATTTAACATTGGCATATAATTTTTATATCAGGAGAATCTAGGCAATACATAATTGCATTAAAATTTCTACACTAAAAATTCCAAATATGTCACCAAAAAGGGAGAACAAGGCTTCATTTTCATCATATCAGTCTTTTAAAGGGAGTTAGCATAGTTAGGAGAATAAAGTAAGACTATTTGTCTGATTTCAAAACATGTTTCATTGCCAAATTGTTGGAAAAAGGAAAAAATGTACTAAAAGTTTTTGGTTTCACTAAAAGACAAAAGTCATTTCAAGATGTTATAAAGAGGAAAAAGAAGGCTTATTCCACTCATTTTGTCTTTACATGTTTGGTAGAGCTCCTCTCTTACCTTCATCATTGGTCCATTATTGTTAAGGGTTTGAAGAAAGGAAATAAAACTACTCCATAAGAGGTTTGTTAAGCATATGCAAGGTTTGTTACGCATCTGGAGGAGTTTGTAATGTATCTGGCAGAGTTTTTTACACACATGGCACCTTTGTTATGCATCTATCATGATTTGTTACGCATATGGAAAGTTTGTTACACATCTGGCAGAGGTGTGTTACACATCTAGAAAGTGTTGTGTTTTGGGTATTTTCCTCCCAAATCACTCCTCCAAGCTCTAGGGCCATTGCCATAAGTTTTTAAATCTTCTTCAAAAATACTTTGCACTTCATATCCTCCTTAAGTGAATTTATCAAGCACAGTGTTGATTTCCTTTTTTACTTCCTTTTCCACTACATTTTCAATTTTTCCTATTTTTGAGAGATTTCAATGGACTAAAACCCTAACCCTACCATCTAATATCCTCATACAACTTACCCAGACCATATTCTATCATTCCCTACCATTCACAACCTCCCTACACTTCATTTCCATAAAACCCTAATTTCCTACTAATTTTTTATTGCATAATTAGGAAATCCCCATGTTTTCCTAATTTGATCACCTTATTTACATCCATTTCACCAAATTTCACTGTATTTTGAAGCCAACATACAACCCTACCTCCTAAATTTTTTTGGGAATTTTTCTTGGCTTCACCACCCTTCATCTCACCACAGGGCCTTCACCAATTAACCTCTAATATATCACGTCGATCACAAGATATTAAACAATACTCTTAATTTGAGTACATATTGGAAAATTCCTCTAAAAATCACATTATTTAACCCCCTGCCAATATAAACCCGATACACCTTCCCAATTTAAAAACCCCTACTTTCACTATATATTGTAGGTATCCACTTTTTCATTCACATTTTTATACCCCTTTATATTTTTTCATTAACTTTGAGCTCCATTTTTTATACCAGCAAATATAAAAACCCTCTACCCCCTATATATCCCCCAATATATTATGTCATTTTTTCCTCATTATATATCCCCCAATATGAACCCACGTGTTATAGTATTGCTCTCGCAATGAAGCCCCTATGCATCTCACCCTCTTAAACCTACCCTAAACCTCCTTTTTTTCCTAGATTTAGTGCACATACCCACTACATCCTAAACACTTAGAGTTTCATCCTTTGATAGACATTATGGAGAGTGAGAAGAAAATAAAAAAAGGAGGACACCACATCAGATTTGAGCCCTCCAACTTGCAAGAAGTCAATTCCTCACCTTTTTCCAAAGGATTTTTTGAGAAGACTGGATGCTTGAGATTTTGTGAGAAAATCATGGAAGAAGGCTATCATCTCCAATTGACAAGATTATTTGCCACAAGTTCCGATATGGGAAAGGCCATCATTGCAGGTGTAGAGCTAAACTTATCAAAATATTTTATTTCTTCAGCAAGAAGTATACCTAGTCATGGAAAAAAGTGGTTTAAGGGCATGTACATAGACCTTGAAGATTACAAATTGTTCCTAAAAGCTCATGCTAGAGAGAACCCTGAGTATATCTTCCCTTTCAGGCACCTCCTTAGCAGATATGCTCCTTTGATGAGGTTAATTATGAAATATTTCACATGTGAAGGGAGATTCTATAGGTTGTACAGGTACCATATCAGATTATTTCTGCACTTTACCTCTACTAAACCACTTGACTTTCCACATTAGTTGTACAAAATTTTGCTTAGAATTACTCAAAAGGTTCAGAGCAGAAACAAATATCATCACCCAAGTCTTTTCCACCATGGCCTAGTCAAGCTCATTGTTTTGTATCATCTCTTAGCCATCAACATGACTTGTGAAACCTTCATGGAGAAAGTAGTAGCAACACCCACCACTAGTCCTCATGTCATGCATAGCACACCATCATCATCAGTATTAGCACAACCAATGGACTAGGTTGGCTCTTCCATAAGATTTCAAAGGGTCATAGGGTTGTTGAGGTCACTCACACCCAAGAGAATGGAAAGAGGTAGGTCTTTGCTCCTAAATCCATCAAAAGTGTATCTACACTTGATACTATAGCTGAGCAAAGAGAAATAGAGGAGAAACCACTCATGCATCAAATTGAATCACCATTGCACCAACACGATGAACAAGCGCCCCTAGATGTTGACATGGAAGAAAAGTTGAGAAAAAATCATTTGAAGAGATCATAAAGGAAAGGGATGAGGAAATAACAAAGTTGAGGGAGATTTTCTCCATTGCAAATTCTCAAATTACATTCCTACAACAAGATAATTTTCAGCTAAAGGTAAAATTTCTCCTCTAAGATAAACCTAAGGTACATGTTGATGCAGATAAAGGAAAGGGAAAAGAGATTGCAGATGATGATGAGCTGGAGGAGGTAGTAGTTGCAACAAAAAGAATAAAATCAAGGACAATGGGTCTCAAAAAGGCGCTTGAGAGAGAAAGAGAATCAACAACTCTTAAAGGAGGTTGGATGACCTTTGATGAGCTGATTCTTGATGAGATCAATCAAGACAGAGAGTATTGGATTTATAGAGTCAATGGGAACCTTAAGAAGTTGTGGAAGAAATCCAAGAATAATAATAACCTCCAGAGGCATATGGCAAATCATTATTTCTCCAGGAACAAAATTTCACAAATCAGGCTCAAACAAGTGAAAAAGAAGCTTAAAGAGGCTCAAATGAAGCTTAAGGAGAAATACAACTTATACCTCCTTTTTGAGGCATATATGGTTGTTTAGCCTACCCTCCATAGGTCTTATATAAGAAATGTTGGACAATTTTGAGCACTTTTTTCATTTTTGGTTATTTTTTCCCTAAACTAGAAATTCAGGCTTCACAGATGCGTAGCGCTAAGTTGTTACACTTTTTACTAGGGCATCTAAATGAAGAATGAATTACATGTTTGGATGCATTTTGATGATTAAATAACATATTAGGAACTCTTTTTGCATGGCAAGCTCTAGTTTTGAAGGAAAATCCAAAAAACCACTAGTTTTCTATTCTTCTGCCACTATTTTTGACAGTCTGTTACACATTTGGAGTAACACTTGCAGAATCAACTTTTGGAGGCCTTCCCATGGGTCATTTTTCAAAATTCAAGATGTTCTAGAAACTAGACACACATGAATAGTTAACCTATCTTCCAGATTTGGATTTGGAGTCATAAAAGTCCCTTAAAATCAGTTGCAAAAAGGTGTTACACATCTGTAAAAAGGTGTTACACATGTATCAAAAAGTGTAATGCATCTGCATAAGATTACTCAGGACACTTTTCAAGCCCATATAAAGTCATATTTTTGAGGTTTTATTGTCCTTTGAGTTGGAATTGGAGTAATTGATTTGGTTTTTTCCTCTTATCACGAGGAAATATGTAATTTAATGTTGGGGACACACAATCCTAGTCATTAGCTGAATTTGATGGAATGGTTTCTAACCTCCCTAGATTCTAGGAAGTGACTCATATCATGTATTTATGATGAATTTTGGATGGGATTTCAACCCTATGGGGTGTCATTGTTCATATTTTCTATAAGCAGACCCACTTTAGTCTTTTCTTGGGTTGGATAGTTGTGTTTTGCAGTGGAGCTATTGTACAAGCCTTTTGGAATGAAATCAAAGACAATGTTGTAGAATTTGTATTGAGAATCCTGTGGTATGCATTGGAGCATTTGTTATTTCTATGTATGTTTAACTTATCACGTTGAGTGATATGTTTTCGTCTTTCATATACATGCTTCTATGTGTTTATCTTGTTAGTCTATAAGCATAAATCATGCCTTTTCATGCTCTGCCTTAACAATATTTATATTATATGTTTAATTTCTTCTAAATGAATGAATTCAACTTAGTTCTCACTCAGATTTTATATCATCTCATCCTATACAAAATGAAAAAATAAGCATGCTTTCAAGCTACCTACTAGGCCTCATCCATATTCTCTACAGCTTGAACTTGAAATTTGACCTAAACCCTAGACCTAGTCTCCTTATTGTCATTCCTATACAACACAAAAACATCAAACAAAAAACCTTATTTACTGAGCTTACATACCTAGCCTAATATCATTAAATATTTAGTTCGTTAATTGACTTAAAAGTGACATTGAGAGAGCCCTCTCTGGTCCTGGTAGGGCTAGCTACCTAACATAAAGCTTAGTCTGTGGTTACCTTCATTTAATCCCACTCTCAGCCTTTGGAAGTTAGGGGGAGTGAAAATAGGTGGTGTTATCACAAAATCAGACCTGACAGGATGCCAATCAAATCAATCTCATGTAACAGTTTCAAACCAACCTTTTGATTGAGGCTTAGCCTCCTCAACCTAAGAGGGCTCTCTCAAGGGTTAATGATTTTTGATAGAAATATAGATGGCTAACTCTATGCGGGATAATAAGAATATAAAAATGGATATTGGTTGTAAATAACATTAGAAAGTGCACATTGGGCTTATGGAGTCATAATAGCTTCAGTAAAACCAAAAAATCTACTTAGCATGGAAGTCAAGGCATATCAGAGTTCTAGTCTAGAGATACACATGTGAAACTGTAAAACACATAGTCAGTTTGTCTATGAAGGAAGTCAGAGAATTAATGATGAATTCTGAGTAACATAAGAAAACACCACTATAATAGGATAGTTAAAATATGCCATTAGAACAAGAACACATTAGAACTCTTCATGAATCTTGAGTTGGCTAAGTAAAAAACTCTGTATTAAGCTAAAAACCAGTCACTTACAATAAACATGGTCTTTTTGCTAAAAGTGTCCAACCCATGCATATTCGACTTCTTGATCTTTTATAGATAATTTAAAATGTAGGGTAACCTTATCCTCAACTAGATACATCGAATTCCTACTTTTTGACACCTTTCCTAACCACATCACATGGTATTTATTACAAAATGACAGCTGCAAACCTAATGAAGAGTCCTATTACAAATAGGATTCAAACTCCTTAACTCTACTCATAAAAACCTTATCTAAACTAGATTACATCATTTTCCAACTGTATTCCAATAAGGTCGAATCCAGATGATAAGCTCCAATGCTTTATGACCTCAATGCTGATCTCCAATAAACTAGGAAACTATCCCCTGTTTTCTAGGCATAGGATTCTTTGTTCACTTGAGACACTTTGACTATCATGAACCCATTACTTCGAGCTTATTTGATGTTAGGAACTGAAGTAACACCTGTCAAAAACCTCACCAAGTCCCAGCTATCCAAAACCACCATCAAACTCTTCAAAATAACAGAAGTAGACCCGCGCTACGAAAACAACACAGTTTCGTAGCGCTTTTCGTAGCGCGGCCTTTTTACCCTTTTACCTTCAAAATTTTGGCTTCTTTCTTCCAGATTTATCTTCATTATCAATTAACACAACCTCCCTATCAATTTCAGGTCATAAATTACACTTTTTCCCTTCAAAAATTTAGGATAAAGAGTGAAAAAAGCTGGTACAGCAGTTTCGTAGCGCTTTTCACTCTTTTTGCATTGTTTGCACTACGAAACTGCTGAGTGAGTAGTTTTGCCTAGATTTCTTTAAAATTTAAAACAAAATTATGCCAAAAATTTAGAATATCACTGGTTTCATCAAAACAAGCAACCATATGAACTAAAAACACAATTTTCATGAGGTTTATTCTTCATTTTCCATTTGATTTAGCCTTTGACCTTTTAATAATTTGTCACCTTTGTTTTATAGTTCATCCTAAGTCAGTTTCAATTGCAGCTCCAAATCTTCCACTTGATCTCTTAGTCTTCTATTAATGGCTCTCAAGTGAGTATTGTTTACTCTAACAAATTTGGCTTCCTTGATGGCTGGAACTGTCCAGGTAAAAAATTGTTCTGCACTGCTTGGAATTTCAGACCTAGAAACAGTTTGACCTTCCCATACTGCCTTCATTATTTTGATCTTTGTTTTCTCAATACTATGCTTTCTAGCCCTCTTTCTCATCATTGCATTCTCTTGGTTTTCTAGCCTCAATCTCTCCTCAAGATGTTGACACTCTGTCATATGTTATTTTCCCTTCATTGTCTTGTTGGCTACATACTCCACTATTGGTGATGAGAGATCAACCATCTCTTCAGGGACTCTAGCTATTTCAACAGTTTCTTGGACCTCCTTGCTGCCTTCCTTGAGCTTCTTATCATGCCTAGTTAAAGGCTTCCTTGCCTGAAAGATAAAGGCTGCATTTTTACCCTCAAATTCAAGTTTCTTAGCTAACTTAGCCTTTTTCTGTTTGTGTTCATCTATTCCAACGAAATCAGATTGGACGATGGGTGTTTATTTTATATCAATTGCATGAAGGATGTCATTTAAATTTCCTTTAATTACTGGGCTGTCCTCTGTACCTGAAACACCTATTTTTCCCTTTGATGCCACTGCTTGGCTTCTTGTCACTTTCTTCATTTCCTACTTGCTGGAAATTTGTTTCTGTTTTGCCTCTTTGCCACTTTTTGACCTCTGTTTTGCAGATGAAGGAGTTGTTGAAACAAGAAATTGTGTCTTCTCTGTCCTATCTTCAACCTATTTCCTTGGTTTCAACTCTACAAATCTCTTTGATTTTGCAACAACAGGTTGACTAGACTCTGCTACTAGTGGTGAAGGAGTTCCTTTAGGTTTAGGGTTTCTAGCTAGGGTTAGGGTTTCGAGTTCAAAACCATTCATAAAAAAGAAGACCAATCCTCATTTATTTTCTAAAGCTCATTCAACACCAATAACTTTATCAAACCATGGTGAAACAAAGATGTTTCACAACCATCAGACTTGGCTTCTACTTTATCAGCCATTTTGGCAAGGCTCCTATGCAAGTAAAAGGGAAAATATAGTGATATCAAACCTGTGAAATGATAAGTATAAAATTTATGGTACCTGCCTTCACATGTAAAGTATCTTTGAATGTTGAACAATAGCTTGGCATAGGTGTCTTTGATACAAATTCTAGGTATTGCATTATTCAGGTCCATATCTGCATACTCCGGTTTCATGAATTCCTTGCATGGTTCCATGCCAAGCTTAAAACCTTTAAACCAAGTCTCTTGCCCCCTTGGTATTTCTGTCACAGTAGCAATAATCTCAGGTGTGACTGGCACATTTAACATCCCAATTTTGGTAGTTGTTCCACTGAAGTGTAAGGAAAATTCTTTAGACACCTGAGTGTGGCAACCCTGCAGCTTTTCACAAAACCGGAGACAACCTGCTTTGCTAAAAGCCTCCATCATTGTTTGATCTTCAATTATAGCCTTCACATTTTTAGGCTCATATCTTAAGCAATGTCCCCCTCTGTGGACTTTCTTCTCCTCTGCCATGCTTCTTAGAAAGAACCTATCAACTTCTTTTGAATGTATGAAACAACCTCGCTTGATTAGGAAATGAACAACCTTGCTTGAATATATGATCAGCCTCACTTGAGAATATGGAACAACCTCTCTTGCTTATGATTAAGATAGCCTTTGTAAAGAACAACCACAGGCTTAAATTAGTTGCTTCAGAGCTCAGAAACTCATATGGAGGCAATTGAAAATGAGAATGACCAAATTAGGCAAAATTTTGAATTTAAGATGTCATCTCATAACTGAATGATGCCTCACTCATGCCCTATCATGACAGTGATGACTGTGAGACAGGTAAGTACATTGAACCTGATAACTAACTGACTCACCATACCCCTATCCTATCATTCCCCAACAGATTCTGATAGATTTTGGCTTAATTGACAAGACGGTTAAGAATCGCGCTTTCGTAGCACCCACAATGTATTTTTCGCAGTTTGTGCTATGAAAGTATCAGCGCTTTTGTAGCGCAAATCCTCTTTTTTGAACTAGCGGTGCTACGAAATGGAGGATTCTTCGCTAATTGCATAAATTTAACCCGAAACCTTATGGAATGATCCCTAAATGGAAAATGTGAGTATTTGATCATGGAATGGACCTCTAAAGACTTTATTTGAATTAAATGGTGACCTTTAAACTTATAAAAACTCTAACCTACCCTTAACCATAACCTAGAATTACTTTCAAACCCATTTTGAGACCATGATAAAAAATAGAGTTGACACAATGATGTTTTGAAATTTTTTGGGTGATAACAGGTGGGACCCTCATTTCTACTCGATTAGCTCTCTTTGAATCTTTTAAAAACATAAATTAAATTGAAATGATCAACTTTATTTATCTCACAAATGTTAATTATCATAGAACATAGCAAGGTAATTCCACAATCATAAGTCCATATGTAGTCAACTAATAAAATAAGCCAATATATAAAGATATCATGACATAAGCCCCATGAATAACAACCTTGTATCTTCATTCCACCTTGTTTCTCCACGTATTATTCATATACATAGCTGCGTCACAAAATCAATATGTGCATATATATATATATATGCCATATTGTTTCTCCTGTACCAAAGTATCATCAAAATATAAACACAACATCCAACAAATAAATTGAAAAAGTAACATGTTATAAACCGATAAAAAGGTGGTGCCAAAAACATGACATGTGCCCAAAGTAAAAACTAGAATTAATTCCCTTGCCTATGAGAAGGAGTTGACTGTGCTTGTTTCTCCTCTTGTTGTAGGTGTGATGAAACTAAATGTGATGATCCATGATAGGAATTGGAAGAAGCATATTGAACATTTTTTTCATGCTTACTAGAAATAGGTAAGTGGATGTTAGGGAGCTCTGATGGTTGACCAACAAAGTTAGACAATGTTTTGTATTGTTTGGAGGCTTGATGTGCAAAGGAGTTGTGTCAAGAAGGAGGAATGGATGGCTTAGATGCAGCAGGAGGGGTATGTACAACACGAGAAGTAACATATTGTAGAAATGATGCATGAGCTTCAGGGGGATTGATGGGTGGGAAATTTTTAGGCAAACCTTTCCTTGAATGCAAAGGTTATCCAGGGATAACTTGTTCCCAACCATCATTATTTGGGTTGAACAGAGGAGTAGATGTATGCGGAGGGACAAGAATGCCTACGAGAGGAGATTGTTGAAACAAGTATTGTTGTGACTGAGGCATTGCCTCAAACTGGTTTTTTGGATTCCCAATAAGCTCATAATCTTTGAGCGTAATAACTCTCTTAGCATACGATATTTGGAATTGGATGGAAATAAATTCTTTGTCCCATTTCCTCTCTGACTCCTACATGTGGATTTTTGTTTGTTCCTCTTATTCCTTTTCCTCTTCCTTTGTTTTGATTAAATAAAATTATTCTACAACATATTTATTTAAATTTTTATTAAAAATAAGTGACAAATAGTATGGCATCATCCATTAATTCATGAACAAGAAACAAATCCTTTTTAAGAAAAACAAGAGGAGACAACAACTAAAATAGGGAATAAGAGATGCAATTATGTACATATGTAATCAACCTTGGTGGCATACACAAATTGACTCAAATTATATTAATATCCTAACTCGAACATAAGTCATTCGCAAGGCATAAATATATTAAACAAATTTAGATGGCTTAAAAGCATATGAAGGAAAATAAAATTAAACGACCAAGAGGCCTGAGCTTTTGAAGATAACTACATGTTTCAATATGAATTGCCAACTAGTCAAAACGAAAGTTTATTAAAACCAATGTAGCTGGAGCATATGTATGATATATTGATATAACTGATGAATGTATGTGTAGTGCCTTTTCCAGTTGGTGAATTATTTTCACGAAGATATGACAGGTAGTATTTAAAACAAGCATATTTGTCACGACATCTATGTGTGTAATTTCATCACAGAGAGGAAAAATCGTAAGAGAATGATATAAACCATTGAGAGTACTGGATAGGAAGTTGGAACACCTTTTGTATCAAAATCATTGTGAAAAATGGGTTCAACGACTTATTTGAACAAAAATTTGATTCAGTCCTTGTGCATGTCCTTTGCAAGGGTTTTTTGCTCGAAGCCTCAACAACTCCCTCATGCGGAATAATAAGAAAACTTAAAAATGGATTAGATTTTAATTAAAATCCATCTTAAGAGGGTTATTTAGTTGCAAAAGTAAATAGTGATGGAATTTTAAACAAAACCTGAATAATCCCAAAAACCATTGAAAGTAAAAATAAGCTGGACAAACAAATTGTCGCATACGAGCCAACCAAATCCCCAAAACAATAGCTATCATATAACTAACCAAGTTATGGCTAATTAAAAACCATGGCCATGAATAACTATCCTTTTTAATTAATTCCATACTGCATAAGTCCAAGGCCCTAAAGCCTCTAGAGCTTTTAGTTGTAATGCACATGAAAACATGATCAAAATTTAGACAAAATTCATGAGTGAAAGCGTACTTGACATTGTGCGTTAAAAGGGTAAATTTAATCTTCAACCAAGAGAGAAAATATACTTATAAATTTTCATGTAGACACCAAAAAGGGAGCATGGTAAAAAAGGGAAAAAATCAACATAGCTCACAAAGAAAACAAATGACAACCATTTTGTACATACTTGGTGAGCAAAGGAGCTACAACAATAAATTGAATCTGCACAAACCACCTCCAAGCCACGCTACCAAGCTCCAAAAATAAAAAACCCTCACTGACCACCAAAATTCACTTGCACAGATTTTATTAATTACAAAATGGCGCAAATGGTAACATTAACGGGTTTTGCAAATTGACAAGAATTGGAATGCACAATTCGAGGTGATAGAGTAAATGCAGGAATGTGATGCATGTAGGCCTCATTAAATGAGTTATGTTTCCAAATACCACATATATATGTTCCAACCATGTATGTATGAGTGGGAAAAGTTGATGGGGATAAACACCACGCCACGACTTTGGAATTTATGATGTTTTCACTTATAGGTATGAGTTGCATCACACATAAGGACCTTTTCATTAACAATGAAATTCACATTCATAGATTTCTTATCAAAGTAATTCTGGACAATTTTCATTTTTCATCACATATTTTCTAAGGAATGATTTCACTTCTTTTCTAATTCTATCAAATCCAAAACTCTTTAAGGGATATTATTTGGAGATAGTTCTTCAACTTGTACAATTGGAAAAAGAGATAAAAGTTCTAATTCAGTGGGTAGAATTGCCTCTTTCCCATAGACAAGCTGAAAGGGAGAATAAACTATGTTTGATTTAATGGTGGTGCAATATTCCCATAACAAAAATTTCAACATGATGTGAAAGATACATGGTTTGTCATTTATTAATTTCTTCAAAATCTTGAAAACATTTTTGTTGGTAGATTCATCCAAAATGTTACCTTGATGGTAATACATTAATGACGTAGAATGTTTGACATGATATATATTGATTTCAAAACTGAGTGAAATATGAATATACAAAAGTGGGACCGTTATCTAAAATAAATTCAAGATGCAGTCCAAAGCGTGAGAAAATGATATTTTCTGAAAATTCAATTACTTGTTCGTCACACGTATTTTTCAAAGGAACAACTTCTGACCACTTGGTGAAATAATCAGTGGTAGTTAAATGAAGATGACCCATAGAAAAGGGATGTTTTATCGGTCCATTGAAATCCCCATTTAGAGAAAGGGAATTTAGGAATTACATGGAGAAGGGGCGGAGCGTGGAATTCCTCTCTCCCTGCCGATTGCTGGAAATATTTCCATCTTTGCATATATTTATAGAAATCAGTAAAGATTGTATTCCAATAAAAACCAGATCTAAGAATTTTATGAGTAGCGACCTTAGCTGCAAAGTGACCTCTTATATGGAAATCCTCTTGGGACTAACTATGATAAATTGATAAAAGTTAGCAACATCCTTATCATCTATGCATCTCAATAATAATCCATCATACGATATGCAATACAAACTTTTCTTCAAAATCAAATACTTAGAAGAATATAAGCACAAATGTCTATGTTGGAATTTATCCAAATTGTCCAGGAACTTTTGGTTTTGAAGATAAAACTTAGATCATTATACTAGGGGTGGTATTCTACTTCAATCAATTTCTCACTTACTAAAAGCATGGAAGATAGTGACTCATCATCATCACTTGAAACACTTGGCTCAGGATATTGTGATAAATGTAATGCCAAGTTGCATCCCTTTATGGTTTCATAAGTTGAAATCGTCAAATCATGTTCTTGTATCTTGTCCAACCAATGGGAAAGTTTCCTGAAAGAAAAGTTTGAGACAAGAGAAATTTAACTGTAGGTAAAGAGACTTTAACCTATGCATGTTTTCCAAGAATGTAATGTCTGAATTTTTCAATTTCTTTTACTAAAGAAAATGTGTGTTTTTAAATAAAGATTACTTAAGCTCTTCTTCAGACAATCTTTGACTCAGAAAAGCAATCAAATGTTATTGTCCTTGATCATGTTTATGCATAAGAATTCCATAGAAAAAATCCTTTGTGCTGTTAGTATAAATGATGAAATATTTTTTGAAATCTTACCCATTTGTCAGGGAAGATTTTTAATTGCAATAATTTGATAAAGGTCAATGCTAATTCATGCTTCTGAGACAATATGTCCTAATAGTTTCCTGGTTGTGACATCAAACACATATTTCTTAGGGTTAAAGGAAATTCCAAAACGTCTATATTGTAGGAGGACATGTCTGAGATGGTCAAAGAGATCATTTCAATGCTTGGAGAAAATAATAATATCATCAAGGTATATTTGGATGATCTTCCTGATGATATCATGAAAGGAAATTGCATGGCTCTCTAAAAGGTGGAACCTGCATTAATTAAGCCAAATGGAATGCATTCATAAGAGAAGGTACCCAATGTGTAGTAAAGGTGGTTTTGAATTTATCATCCTTTTAGAGGCGAATCTAGTTGTAACTGGAGAATGCATATAAGAGTGACATCATTTGAGATACGAAAACTTATTGTAGAATTTGATCCATATTTGGTAGGGGAAAAATATCTTTTACACTAGTTTTGTTCAATGACCTATAATCGACGCAAGGGAAAATATCCCCATTTTTCTTTCTAACTGGGACCAAATTGGCTACCCAATTCGAATACTTTACAGGGAAGATAATATGTATGTCAAACATTTTTTCTATCTCCTTATGGATGGTTGCTTCGAGAGTAGTATTGACAGGTCTTTATGTTTGTATAATAGGATTTTCATATGGTTTTATTGTAATAGAATGCTATATAATACTAGGATTGAAACCACGAATATCCTTATATGACTAGGCAAAGACATCCAAGAATTCCTTGAAGAGGGAAACCAACTTTTCCTTTTCCTAAGTAGAACATTGGGCTCCAATATGTACTATTTTAGGATCATCAAGAGTACCAATGTTGATTGGGATGGTTTCAAAAATATTTCTTTTTGATTTGTCTGTATGATTATTTTTTGATGTGGGGGCATCACTCAGAGAAATAGAATTTTCTAAAGGAGAGAGGCCCGTAGTAAATTTGTTATCTTTTAAGGAAATAATTTGATTATTATCATCTGGTTGGTTTTGAAGGAAGGCACATATGATTTCATTGTCTTAGAATACTTTCCAACTTCTTCATTATTTGGAAGATGAGGCCTATATAAATTTTGGAAAATACAATTAGGCCTATCAGGGAGAGTTTGTCATGATATACTGGGACCATACGAAGCAAGTAAATCAGCTAAACCATTCAATTCCCTATGGACATGTGTAATATTGAAAGCATATAAGATACAAAAATTCTGGGCCTAGACTGCTTGAGTATAGAATTTAATAATTTTGTTATTAGGAGAGTATATTTTCTTGACAAGATTGACAAAAATTTCAAAATCACCATAGGCAGTTAGGAATTTTCATCCCGAAGCAAGATCTTTGTCAATCCCAAGAAGGAGGGCTTCAAATTGAACCACATTTTAGGGCATTTGAATTCAGATCTATAAGCATATTTGTATAATTTTCCTTGAGGCGAGTATATAAGGATACCTACACCATTGTCCTCATGGGAAAAGGCACCATCCAAGTGCATATACCAAAGCTAGTAATCAAATTGAGGCTCTAATGGAGGGGGAATATCATCCTTCATAAAAAGAGAGTAAATAGCCATGCTTTGTTCAATGTAATTAGCATGTGGTTGAGGCAATCCTTCAATGTAAGGAGAGATACATCCTTCCAGAAATATGATGACATTTTTAGTATTTTTTGGAATGCTCATATGTGTCCTATCAAGTGATATATATCAACTTGTTTGGAATTACTAATCTCTACCAAGTATGAGTGAATATTTTGAGACTAGCACATCGGCTACATGTATGTTGCAAGTTGTTATGATTTAAGGATGAGCATAGATGACTAAAGTAACATCCTTGATAGTACCTATAGATTATTGTAGGGAATTGTTGAAGACTATAATGTTTCCAAGGGTATCATTGGTGCATTGTAATCCTATGTAACAACCCCTTGTTGATTTTCCATGTCAAAAAAAAATATAAGACCAAGGTCAAGGGACACATATTCCAAGTTGAATAGTGGGCATACATTTTAGTGTGTATCACTTGTGATTAATTAATGGTTATGGAATTGGAAAAGGAATTAGAAAAGGAAAAATGACAATAATTGGCATTTTTTTATGAAAATAAAGAAAAATAGGAGAAAAGGAAGGTGAAGAGACACAAGTTTGCATGCAAGGGAAATTAGAGGAAAAATGAAGGAAAATGAAGAAAAACGAGACATTATAATAAAAAGGTAGATGAGAATCAATTTACATATTTTTATCATTCTTTGATCAACATCAACAAAGGAGAAGGAATAAGCACTTGTACAAGCAAGCAAGGAAAGCAAGGGTGCACAAGAGAACACTCAAGAAATGAAAAGTAACGATAAAAATTAATGAATTGCAGGTAAAAACGTGCATGAGATATTTAGCATGTTTATTTTTAGATGCATGGCATATGCTTGTGGTTCCTTGGTTATGTGTTTTCATTGGCATGGATATTTTCCTGGATTGATAGTGGTTTCATCCTTTCCTTTCCTTTTCCTGGATAGCCATGGAGTTGTGGGTTTTTCCATTTGGTTTTTTTATGATTGGTGCTCATGTTCCCTATGGTTGTGGGTTGGAACAAACACTCTGGAAGCCCTGGTACAGTTTTGGTTGAGTTACTAGTTCTTGGAGCCATTAGTTGGGACGAATGCTCCAGATCCCTTGGTGGGTTGAGTTACTAGTCCAGGGATCCACAGTTGGAAAGTTTTTTTTGGAACCCTGGAAGGTTGTGGGCTGAGTTACTAGTTCCTCGAGTCCTCGAGAAGTTGGGTAGAGACCAATCTGGTTGATGTTAGTGTCAGGAAAAACTTTAAGGATGGAAAATTATCTTAAAGTTTAAAAACATTGTTGAATCTCATTAGTCCCTAATATGCAAACTATAAAATTTTTATTGATGTATTTGTAAAATTATTCAAATTTATAATGATTTTATATATACTCTCTATATAATGTTAGCGATTTTTACACTAAAATAATTATATATTTTAAAATTTGGATGAATCATTTTTATAAAAAATGGAAATTGGAGAATCTTTTTTTTCGAAAAATCAAGGAAAATTATCCCACTTGCGAATATTATCCATTTACGGACTGTAGAGGTGGAATCCCTATGAATGAGGGTTCAGGTAGTTTGGCCTCTAGAAGCCCTTGTTCGATTTGTCTTGGTTTATTCCATGATATCCCACATTCATGCTTGAAATATGGCAGAGGGGTGATTGGATGAAAGAGAGATTTGGTTCAGCCCAATTTATGGTCGAGTGGTATGTGGGAGTCCCTGAATTGGTTTCTATTTTCATATTTTAATAAGAGATATTTTCCTATTGCAATTTATGAGAAATTATATTGGTTATCATGTTGACATTATGGCTTATTTTCCATGGTTTCTATGTTTTTTATTTTTTTGTTATATGTTGGTTATATGATGTAATATATATATGGCTCTGGAAATGTTTTGGTAATTTAATGATTGGTTTATGAATGCATTTACTAGCAAGTGTTATTGCAAATAGCTAGAGAGGGATTAGAGCTTTCTTGGTGATTCTCAAATGCAGACTATCATTTTATGATCATATATGCATTCATGACTTGTATCTTACATGTTTTATATACATTTGACGAAATTTCTATTATGGAGTAGGAATATTTGGGTCAAGTTAATTCTTGAATTTTGAATGGATGGCTTTTTCATTACCTTTTATTGCATTCTGAAAAATTACAGGTAATTTCTGGTAGTGGTTTGGGGGCTGGCCTTAAAAGGTGGAACCGATCCTTGAACTGCATGCTCATAACTAGAGGAATTGGGTCATAACTGCATGGAAGCAAGAATGTGAGTGCAGTTATAGGCTTCCAACCGCATGGATGTAGTGTCAAGGGTGCGTTCATGGATTTAAGTCAGAGAAAAAATGTTCCAGCTAAGTGGTTGATCACCTAGGGTGTTTTTCTAGCTCTTGAGTGATCTCTAGTCCTTATGGTATGTCAATAAGTGTTCAATTTGTAGGCCCCAATTTCTTAAATAGAATTTGGAGGGCGGGTCATGTCATAGTGACACTCGTCTCATGTTTACCCTTGCGAGCTTGTGAATTTGAGTATATGTGGGAGGAAGAGTTACAGATTGGTATCAAAGCTTTCTGGTTCAAACATTTGGAATAGATGATATAGGTGTGATTGTTATGCATGCATTGTGATGGTAATTTTTGCAATCTTGTGTCATGATGATTATGTTGGTATGTAATGATGTTGGTGATGTTGATGTTGATGTCGAGATGATATATATATATATATATATATATATATATATATATATATATATATATATATATCATGCTAATTTGGATTGATATGTGAAGACGATATAGCCTCCCTTGAACTTCACTAAGGTATGTTTGATTGTGTTTATATTTGGTTTATCTAACATAAGAGAAAATGAAAGTGAAGACACACAAATTTTCATGCAAAGGAAATTAGAGGAAAAATGAAGGAAAATGAAGAAAAAGGAGACATCAATAATAAAAAGGCACCTAAGAATCAATTTACATATTTTTTTCATTCTTTTATCAGCATCAACAAAGGAGAAGGAATAATCACTTGGGCAAGCAAGCAAGGATAGAAAGGGTGTGCAAGAGAAACCTTGGGAAACGACAGGTAAGGAAAAAAATTAGCAGGTAACAGTGTGCATGTGAGATTTAGCATGTTGATTTTTGGATCATAGTATATGCATGTGGTTCCTTGGTTATGTTTTTTCATTGGAATGAATATTCTCCTATATTGACAGTGGTTTCAACATTGATTTTCCTTTTCCTAGATAGCCATGGTGTTGTAGGTTTTTCCACTTGTTGTTTTTCTGATTGGTGCTCATTTCCCCTATGTTTGTGGGTTGGAAAAAGCACTCTGGAAGTCCTAGTACAATTTGGGTTGAGTTACTAGTTTATGGAGCTATTGGTTGGGACTAACATTTTATATCCCTTGATGGGTTGAGTTACGAGTAAAGGGAGCCATGGTTGGGACAAACACTCTGGAGCCCTGGAAGGTTGTGTGTCGAGTTACTATTTCTTGTAGCCCTAGATAACTTGTGTAGAGACCAATATGGTTGATGTTAGTGATAGGGATAATTTATGGATGGAAAATTATCTTAAAGTTTAAAAACATTGGTGAATCTCACTAGTCCCTAATATGTAAACTATAAAATTTTTATTGATGTATTTGTAAAATTATTCAAATTTATAATGATTTTATATATGCCCTCTATATAATGTTTGTGATTTTTAAGGTAAAATAATTTTATATTGTAAAATTTTGGTGAATCATTTTTATAAAAAGTGGAAATTTCCAAAAAAAAAATTCAAAAAATCATGGAAAATTAACCCACTTGCGAATATTAGCCATTTCCAGATCGTAGAGGTGGAATCTCTGTGGATGAGGGTTGAGGTGGTTTTTCCTTTGGAAGCCTTGGTTATTTTTGTTTTGGTTTATTCCAGGAGATCCCACATTCATGCTTGGAATATGGCAGAGGGGTGATTAGATCAAAGATAGATTTGGTGCAACCCAATCTATGGTCGGGTGGTATATGGGAGTCCCTGACTTGGAAACCATTTTAATATGCTAATAAGAGATATTTTGTGAGTGTGATTTATGAGAAATATTATTGGTTATAATGTTGAGATTATGTCTTATTCTCCATGGTTTCTATGTTGGTTATTTTTCAGTTATATGTTGGTTATATGATGTAATCTATATATGTCTCTTGAGATGTTTTGGCAAGTTATTGATTGGTTTATGAATGCATCGACTAACAAGTGTTATTGAAACTAGCTAGAGAGGGATTATAGATTTCTTGGTGATTCTCAAATGAAGGCATTTAATGATCATATATGCAGTCATGACTTGTGGCTTACATGTTTTCCATGTGTTTGGCGAAATTTCTATTATGGGGTAGGAATAATTGGGTCAATTTAATGTTCGAATTTTGAATGGATGGTTTTGTCATTACCTTTGATTGAATTATGGAAAATTACATGAAAATTTGGGCAATGGTCTGGAGGCTGGCCTTAAAAGGTGGCACAGATATTGGAAGTGCATGCTCAAAACTAGAGGAATTGGGTCATAATGAGATAGAATAAAGCATGTGAGTGTGATTATAGGCTTCCAACCACATGGATGTAGTTTCAAGGGCATGGTTATGGAGTTATATTAGAGAAAAAGGGTTCTAGCTCAGGGATTTATCACCTAGGGTGGTTTTCTAGCTCCTGAGTGATATGTAGTCCCCATGGGATGTTAGTAAGCATTAATTTTGTAGGCCCCAATTCGTTAACTAAAAATTGGAGGTTGGGTCATCTCATAGTGACACTCATCCCATGTTCACCCTGGCGAGCTTGTGAAATTGACTAAATGTGGGAGGACGCATTACAAAGTGGTATAAATGCTTCTAGGTTCAAACATTTGGACTAGATGGGCTAGGTGTGATTGTTATGCACACATGCTAGTTGTCGATATGTTTCTTATGCATGAATTTTGATGGTCATTGTTGCAATATTGTGTTTTCATGATGATGTTGGTATGTAATGACATTGGTGATGTTGATGTTGAGATGATATATATATATATATATATATATTGGTAATTTGGACTGATACATGTAGACATTATAGCCTCCCTTGAACTTCACTAAGGTATGTTTGATTGTGTTTATATTTGGTTTATATAACATAGGAGAAAAGGAAGGTGAAGAGACACAAATTTGCACGCAAAGGAAATTAGAGTAAAAATGAAGGAGAAGGAAGAAGCAATTGGACAAGCAAAGTGTGCACAATAAATCTTTGGAAATGACAAGTAACGACAAAAATTAGCTATGGATTGTAGGAAAAAATGTGCATGTGAGATTTAGCATGTTGGTTTTTGGATGCATGGCATATTCTTGTGGTTCCTTGGTTATGTGTTTTATTTGGAATGGAAATTTTCCTAGATTGATAGTGGTTTCATCCTTGCCTTTCCTTTTCCTGGATAGCCATGGTGTTGTGGGTTTTTTCTTTTCTTTTCTTTTCTGTTTGGTGCTCATGTCCCCTATGGTTGAGGGTTGGAACAAAAACTCTGGAAGCCCTGGTACATTTTGGGTTGAATTACTAGTTCCTAGAGCCATTGGTTGAGACAAATGCTCTAGATCCCTTGGTGGGTTGAGTTACTAGTCCAGGGATCCATGGTTGGAACAAACACTCTGAAACCCTGGAAGGTTGTGCGATGAGTTATTAGTTCTTGGAGCCCTTGATAAATTGGGTAGAGACCGATCTGGTTGATGTTAGTGCCACGGAAAATTTTAAGGATGGAAAATTATCTTGAAGTTTTAAAACATTGGTGAATCTCATTAGTCCCTAATATTCAAACTATAAAAATTTGATTGATGTATTTATAAAATTATTTAAAATTATAATGATTTTATATATACTCTCTATATAATGTTAGTGATTTTTAAGGTAAAATAATTTTATATTGTAAATTTTGGGTGAATCATTTTTATAGAAAATAGAAATTGGTGAATCTTTTTTTTCGAAAAATCATGGAAAATTAGCTCACTTGCGAATATTAGCCATTTCTGAACCATAGAGGAGGAATCCCTATGGATGAGAGTTCAGGTGGTTTGGCCTCTGGAAGCCCTTGTTGCTTTTGTATTGGTTTATTCCATGATATCCCACATTCGTGCTTGGAATATGGCACAAGGGTCATTGGATGAAATACAGATTTGGTCTACCCTAATCTATGGTCAGGTGGTATGTGGGAGTCACTGACTTGGTTTCCATTTTCATATCATGTTAATAAGAGATATTTTCTTATTGTAATTTATGAGAAATTGTACTAGTTATCATGTTGATATTATGGCTTATTTTCCATGGTTTCTATGTTGGTTATATGATGTAATCTATATATGTCTCTTGACATATTTTGGTAAGTTATTGACTCGGTTTATGAATGCATGTACTAACAAGTATTATTGCAACTAGCTAGAGAGGGATTATAGCTTTCTTGGTGATTCTCAAATGAAGAATATAATTTTATGATCATATATGCATTCATGACTTGTATCTTAGATGTTTTCCATGTGTTTGATGTAATTTATATTATGGAGTAGGCATCTGATGCAGGAGCATCCTGCTTAATTTTCATTATTTATGTGTGTGATTTAGGGGGTGATGTTTTTGTAATTATTTTATAAATTATGTACATTTTAAAAAATAAATTGAGAGGAAAATCTGAGTGTGAGGTTTATTGTAAATATTATCTTAATTAATTGAGAATATGAGTGGATTTGGATTAGATAGATATTTTAGGGATTAGGAATTCATTAAATGGAACTTGGTTGAGTCAAAGAAGGGATAACGATATTTTAGGATTTGGTTGAGATATTTGTGGAGGAAATCATGGATTCAAATTAAACCACAATTATGTATAAATGTGAAGCTTTGTGGGAGGATAGAGAGACACATAGAATGGAATAGGTCAGAGAGATATAGAGAGAAATGGTGTGAGAGTTTATGTAAAGGGGGCGAGAGCCGAGAGGCCAACAATTGTCATATTCGGCCAAAATGGTTTGAGTATGAAATTCTTGTTGTTATTATATACTAGTATTTTGTTTATGTTCGGTTCTCTCTTCTTTATATATATTTTGGAGTTGAATTGAATGTGGTTTTAATGAATATTTTGATAAGGATTTTCATGATAAAGGAAATACACACCATTCTATGCGCTCTACTCTGATTTATGTAGAATATTTGCATCATTTGGTATCAGAGCCCAAGATACATGCCTGGTGAGGTGCGATTAGAGGTCTTGGAGGTAATATCATGTGTGCTGATATATTTTCATTGTTTGATTGTGGTGTGAGATGGGAGCCAACTCCGTTTGGTGAAAAATCGATGGAGCTGTATTAAATATGAGCAGCGTGGAGACCTATGTATGACGGAAACCAGTATCGAGTGGTAATATCGACCCCGGAAAACCTCATATTGTGCGTGGCAGGTGAAAGGCATGACTTCAGTGTGAAAACCAAAGATGGAATTGACCAGCATAGAGTGGCAATCATATGCTGTGGAATGAAATCATATGTTGTGGACTGAAATAGTATGGACGTTGTGGAATGTTGAACGCAGACTTGAGTGACCACTAAAGTGTGTTTTGTGTGACAATTTATGTGTGTTGTGTGGGTCATTTTATTGCTGTCAAATAAAGCCATTGCAGAACTGATCATCCTCCAGTAAAAGAAGAAACTGCAACATAAATTTCAGGCCATGCAAAGACCTCATTTATTTTTATCCAACACTTCTATTAGTTGAAAGATTTTATGGCGCGGTGTAGGCCTGTAATTCATGACATAAAATTATTGTTATTAGTAGAGAGCCAGAGCTTACTTGCATGATGAAATAGGGTGAAATATGGGAATGTGAAGGTAAAATTGCAGATGCAAAAATCAGGTTCACTGTCAAGGCATGGAGCTGATTTTCTGATGGTTGGCACCATGGACACGGATCTCTTAAATGGGTTCTTTTTCACAATGACAATAGTCGTCATGGTACAATTAATGACATTTTTTTCCATTGGAGAAATGTTTCAAAGATATAGAAGCATGGTGGTCCATGTGACTAATGTTATGAGACTACTTGAAATAATGTCGTAAAGGCGAATTGGGAACTGAAGACTGCACCGACATCGAAATTCTTGTAGAAAACACATTGTGCAATATGAGATTTCTAAAAATGGTTACAAATGCCTGATTGCATTAGTAGTAACGCAGAGAAATGCCATTATAGCATTCGCTCTCTTGTGCAACGTCTCATGTATGGTAATAATTCCATTATCTATTGTATTGACATTTGTATCTGAATGGCATTTGCGTTGATGAAGTATGGAGTTACAAATGCAAATTGTGAATCATAGATCTTAGCCAATATATATTGCAGTCTCTATGGAACAATTGTTGATTTATTTGTTCCATTAATGAACCCCTGTGGCTTCAATTATGTACTGCTGGGTTTGTGCCAGATCTGTGAGTTGCGTTGGTCATTGCGGAGAACTTGAGTATGGACCTTCGAGAGTAAGGTTTCTATGAGATATGCATTGAATATTTAACGTGTACCAATGAGATGGTGCCCGAAGATAATTGTTGATCCTTCAGAACCTGCAAGTTGTGTGGGATGCCAGTGAGCAACGAAAGTGTCAAATGAACGCTGGATTGCTAAGGCTGAGTAGAAGCAACGAGAGTGTAGCGAGTTTCCAGATCCAATTTAAAATACTGAGGATCTACATTCTTTCTTAGATTCATGGGAATAAGGAACCTCTACAACATTAGTCTTGATTTTTTCGATCCTGTAGTGGATCAATTCTTTCTTATTTTTTTCTTCAGTATAAATTATTTCCTGGGCATGCTCGACATCAATTCAACAAGCTGAGAATATTTGGATCTCTAAGAATTTATTTGGCAAGGTGGAAGACCTAGAGTTTCTGAGGTAAACCATCCCTTGTTTAGCAAGCTAATAGTCTATATTTCTGAGCTTGATTGTATTGGGTTTGGTAGGCCAAGAGAATCTTACTAACATAATTTAGAAGCCTTCCCTCAGAGGTCGACTAGAAGACTATTTAGTGAGGTCGAGGTCAGCTATCATTTGAGGGTTGAAGTTGTCTTTATCCAAGGACGAGATTCTCATTCAATTGCAGAGCATTATCCTCAGGATCTGAATCACACATTATAAAAGGGGCTGATTTTGATTGATTTGCTAGAGTAACAAGGCTACATTTATTCTACAGTTTTAGCTTGACATTTTGTTTTGTTGCATAATGTCCACAAAGTAAGGAGAAAGAAATCATGGGTCATCAAAGGAAAATTAAACAGTTCTGGAGAGTTAAATTGAAAAGAAAAGGTTTATTAAATAACCTTGAAGGGCACGTGAGGTATGATAATTAATTTCCAAAAGGTATTTTAAATGTTGAAAATTAAATGATTTATTTTATTTTCATCATAAAATAAATCTTGGGAAAGATGGATTGAATTTCGATTTAAAGGATTAAGTATCATGTGAGTAATGGGAGATGATATAATTAGTGACTTATGATCTTATCATAATAATGGAGTATGAGAAAAAAATGGTGGAGTGAATATTTTACATCATGAAAATCTATAAAGGGTGGATGTTCATTGGTATATTTTATAACTTGAATTAGAGTCAAAATATCCACTATTGTAATTATTGGGTCAAGCTTTGAAGTCAAATAATATGTTAAGGTCAAATGAATAAATTGGATAGCTTGAGTCAAGCTAAATCATTGAGTTATTGTACAAGAGGGTGCATTTTTCATCCAAGATGAAGAGTTGATGTCAATTTTGGAGTCAAAGAGTCTTAAATCAAGTAAAAGGTTTGAATGTAATTGGGTGCATGATCGATAGAGCTTGACACCCAAAGAGTTGGTCATTGTAATGCAAGAATTATTGCAGTTGTTGTTTGCAGCAAAGAGGAGCAAGAGAGTTTCCCAGAAATGATTCCAAGACAGAGAACAAAAGATACCGAGTGCAGGAAGAGAGCATGTATTGTTGGATGGAAAGTATGAAGGCTTGCTGAAAAGTGGATTGAATGAAATCCACACGTGAACATAAGAAGTTCACAAAGGAGGAGAAGATGACTGGTGATAGTCATTTCAGAGGTTCTGAGAAAGACTGCAACAGAAAAAATAAGAAGGAATATGCCAAGGCAAATGGCATATGTAATCAGTTGACTGATGAAGAGTATGAGAGGGAGAAAGCTAAGATAGTAGTTCATCTTGAGTTATTTATGGAATTTTTGCAAAGAAACAAGAAATACCAGAGACATGGTTGGACCATTATGAAGAAAGTGAAATGGCAGAGACTACATGAAAAGAGGGAACAACAGGTAAAAATACAATTAACAGAAGAGTTGAGGAAGCTTGAGCAGATGATGAGTGTGCAATTGAGATGTGAAGAACTCAGAGAAGTTGAGTTGAAAATGGAAGTTTCCATCTGTGGCCCAAAACAGGGTGAAATTCTGGGTGAAGAGATCAATGAGAAAGATCTCATGAACTATTGGAATAGTTCAAAACAATTTGAAGATATGTTGACAAGGGAAGTAGATGAGGCTATGAAGCCTTGTATTTTTAAATCTCATAGTTTTTGTATGTTTGCAGGATGTGCAGAAGAGGGTGGACAGTTTGGTGAAACTGTCACAAAGATGAATAAAGCTCTTAAGGTGAAGTATGATTGAGAATTCCTTTTAGAGGAGGAAGGTACTGATTTGTTTCCACAGAAAGAATTCATAGATGAATTCCCATTTGGTGTAAGACAACCAGTTGAAGCTGTTATGGATCAGAAGCATAATGAAAATGCCATAGTGATATTCCAAGGAGGTAAACAAATGAATTTTTTTAATGAAATTCATGAAATAATTTTGCAATGTGATGATACAGAAACCAGGATACCTCATGAGGATTTCCAGAGGAAGAATGAAGGTTGTGATGAAATGCTGGAAAGATTTCACATGGAAATAAAGTTCTTGGAAAGATGGCTCAAGGAACCTGAAGGAGAAATGAAACTTGAAAAACCTGATACAGAAGAGATTGCAGTTACTGTGCATGATAAGGATGAAATGTCTCTAAATTTTATAGAGTTAAGTGAATGTTTTAACTCTTCAAATAATAATGTGGCTGTAGGTACAGAAGGAAACATTAATAAATATGATGTTGAAATCAGAGAAATTGAGCATAAAGTATTTGGAGATGAGATGAAAGATCAGGAGCAACAAGAAATTTATGTCCTTAGAGACATAACGGAAACATAAGTATTAAACCAGGAGGATAAATATGAAAGAAGCCAACAATTCAAAATAGGATCTGCTAAAATCCAGAAAGTCTATGATGGGAGATTGGTGCCTGAAGCATCAAAAGAGGCCGAAAGGTCTTTTATTTTTAAAACTAATAATTTTTTGATGAATGCAGGTACAACACCAGATGATAAATTTTTTACTATAGGAGCAATAAAGGACTATAGTTGTGATCAAGGAGAAGTTCTTGATTATTCTTCATTTCAGGAAGTTGAGTGTTCAACACAATTGGAGATGGAAGCATCAAACAAAGAGGAATTACTCCGAGGAATTGGTGAATTTGTTTTTTGGAGAGACTGATGGAATCTGGTTGATAGAATGGGTGATGTTGATGTAAAGCCAGTTCAAGATTATTTCAAAGTTTGGAGACTAGGAGAATGGGTATCAACGTTTCTACATACATGGGTCTGTAATTTTCGAAATAAAGATGATGTGGTATGGAAAAGCGAGAGTTAAATTCAATAGTATTCTGAAAAAACTATTATGGAAATTTTGTGCGAATTTACAAAATGGAGTTGATACTTTAAAATACCAGTAGCAAAACATAGTTTGGAATCCTGGAGGGAGCAAGTCATTAATGCTTGTGGCTGTTGCATTATTATAGAAAAGATAGACCTCATAGACAGGAGTCTATGGAAACTTCTCTACATGGGGAGTCTGATGTAGGAGCATCCTGCTTAATTTTCATTATTTAGGTGTGTGATTTAGGGGTGATGTTTTTGTAATTATCTTATAAATTATGTACATTTTAAAAAATAAATTGAGAGGAAAATATGAGTGTGAGGTTTATTGTAAATAATCTCTTAATTAATTGAGAATATGAGTGGAGTTGGATTAGATAGATATTTTAGGGATTAGGAATTCCTTAAATGGAACTTGGTTGAGTCAAAGAAGGCATAATGATATTTTAGGATTTGGTTGAGATATTTGTGGAGGAAATCATGGATTCAAATTAATCCATAATTATATATAAATGTGAAGCTTTGTGGGAGGATATGTTGTGAAACCAGCTCCAAAAATAGAATAAAAGTAATATCAACGCCTTATAAATAAGCCACTTCGAGGGGGAAACCTCCAATACATTACATGAATGAACAATTCTTGGATGATAAAAATTACAAAACCTCCTTTCTATATATAGGAGTCCATGGGGCCACAATGTAATCCTAGCCGACCTAACAATAATAATTTAAGGGCACAATAATAATAATATGGGGGTTACATGGGTACAATAATAACAATAAGGGGGTTACACTAACAAAAATAAGGGACTATACTAGTAGTATAGGGACCTAACATGCCCCTCTCTTTCAAAAAAGTGTTTTCTCAATGTGGTAGCTACGATTATACGTATAGATTCATCCTCCCATGTAGAATCTTCGGTAAGTAAGTTCTTTACTTGATGAGATACTACGGGAATTGATCGATTTTGTGCTTGTCAGAGTTCTTGTTTTCTGGCCCTTGAGGTTCCATATGATTTTCCTTCCTCATCAAGTTCTGGCAAGATTGTTTGAACTAGAAGATTTTCACCTATAACCTTCTTTAAGCATGAAACATGGAAAACTGGATGGACTCGCGAAGAAGCGGGAAGCTCCAATTTGTATGCCATAGTACCGATCTTTTGAAACACCTTGTAAGGACCATAGTACTTTGGCGACAATTTATTATCCTTCTTATCTTTCTTCAGGGAAATTTGTTTGAATGGTTGTAGCCGTAAAATTACCCAGTCTCCTACATCAAAACTTCTCTCGCTGCGATGTTTATATGCCTGTTGTTTCATTCGATTTTGTGCCCAATTTAGGTTATCCTTTAAGAGTTGGAGAACTTCTTGTTGATGCTCGATGTGATCTTCCCCTTTGCTTGAACCTTCAAATTTTCTCTTAAAGATGATGTGATGGACGGTGGATGATATCCATAAAGTGCCATAAATGGGGTCATTTTTGCTGCGGTATGGAAGGAAGTGTTACACCACCATTCAGCAAGAGGTAACCACTTGACCCATTGTGTTTGTTTATCAGATACAAAACAATGAAGATATCCTTCCAAACATTTATTTGCTATCTTAGTTTGACCATCAGATTGAGGATGATAAGATGAGCTATGAGCTAATTGAGTACCCAAACAAGAAAATAACTGTCCAAAAATTTCCATTAAAATGGGATCTCGTGTTTGATAATAACCCTTGGGTTTCCATGTAGCTTTTGAATTGTGTCCATAAATGTAGTAGCAAATGTACGTGATTTAAATGGATGAGATAATGCACAAAAGTGTGCATACTTGGTAAGTCTATCAAATACCACCATGATGACACTCTTTCCTTCGGACTTAGGTAAACCTGTGATAAAATCCATTGAAATCTCCTCCCAACGTTGACTTGGAATGGATAAAGGTTGTAGAAGACCCGGGGTCTTAATTGTCTCAAATTTATTCTGCTGGAAAACCAAACATTCCACCACAAATTTTTGAATATCAGATTTAAGGCCATCCAAAAAAAATTCTTTCTTCACCCGGTGGTAAGTTTTTAAAAATCCCGAGTGTCCTCCTAAAGGAGAAGTGTGCAATTCCAAAAGAATCTTTTGTTTTAGTTGGTAGTTCTTACAAATATATAAGCGATATTTGTACCATAAGGAATCATTTTTCCAACTAAATGTATTAGATGTACTAGGATCTTGTTGCAACTTTTGAATGAGTGTCCACATTTCTTTGTCCTTCTTCCATTCATCCCTTGCTTCGGTTATCCAATCTGGTTGGATAATAGATATGGCACAAAGCAATGCTTCCACCTCTTCATTCTTTCTTGAGAGTGCATCTGCAGCAAAATTTAGCTTCCAGTTTTTGTAGATTATTTCAAAGTCATAACCCAACATCTTTGTGACCCATTTTTGCTACTCTTATGAAGATAGTCTTTGTTCCAAAATGTGTTTAAGACTATCATGATCAATTTTTACCTTGAAGTGTCTTCCCATTAGGTAAGTTCACCATTTCTTTAGTGCATGCATTATTTCTAACATTTCCTTCTCATAAATAGCTTTCTATAAATAATTTCCTTTGATTGGATGACTTTCAAAAGCAATGGGTCTTCCTTCTTGCATTAAAACAACACCAATTTCATTTCCTGAGGCATCACATTCCAAAATAAAGGTTTTTGTGAAATTTGGCGTAGCTAAGACCCGTGCTATGCACATTGCTTCTTTAATCTATTCAAAGGCCTTAGTTGCTTCATGAGTCCATGAAAATGTATCTTTCTTCAATAATGTTGTTAGAGGTGCTGCTATTCTCCCATAATTCTTAACAAACTTGCAATAATACCCTGTTAACCTGAGAAATCCTCGCAACTGCTTTATGGTTGTGGGGAATTTCCATTCCTTAATGGCTTTAATTTTGTTAGGGTCTACTTTAAAACCCTCGTGAGATACAATATGACCCAGATATTCCACCTCTTGTACTCCAAAGAAATATTTGGATGTTTTTGCATATAATTGTTTCTCCTGCAATAGTTTGAGCACCCTGTCAACATGTTCAACATGATCCTTCCAAGACCTGTTGTAGATTAGTATATCATCAAAAAATACTAGCACAAATTTTCTAAGGAAGGGTTTGAAAATGGAATGCATCAACCCTTGAAATGTAGAAGGTGCATTGGTAAGGCCAAAAGGCATGACAAAAAATTCATAATGACCCTCATGAGTTCGAAATGTTGTTTTTGGAATATCTTCAGTCTTCATTCTAATTTGATGATATCCTGAACGAAGATCCAACTTGGTAAAATAAATTGCTCCATGTAATTCATCCAATAATTCATCGATCACAGGAATGGGAAATTTATCTTTAATGGTGAGCTTATTGAGCTCCCTATAATCTGGACACATTCGCCATGATCCATCCTTCTTGTGTACCAATACTACAGGAGTAGAGAAAGAACTTTGACTAGGTTGAATTATACCCGCCTCTAACATTTCTGCAATCATACGTTCAATTTCACTCTTTTGGAAGTAAGGATATCTATAAGGCCTGATTTTTTGAGGAACACTTCCTGGAATCAAATGAATAGCATGATCATGATCACGAATAGGTGGGAGTCCTTTGGGAGTTTCAAACACCT
Organism: Pinus albicaulis; assembly: GCA_034641835.2. Classification (NCBI taxonomy): domain Eukaryota; kingdom Viridiplantae; phylum Streptophyta; class Pinopsida; order Pinales; family Pinaceae; genus Pinus; species Pinus albicaulis. The sequence continues at coordinate 360,116,867 of CM076577.1, forward strand.
TGGAATGATTGTCCAAGACTTGTTGGAGATCTGCAGAAATAGATGATTTTGTTGTTGGAACTTCTAGTGAGCATAATTGTGCAATTACGCCTCGTTGTTCTTTCTTTAGAAGCTTTGTCATGACATTAGAGCTTATTATCCTTCCTGGCTTCCCTACAATACCCCGTAATTCGACTTCCTTTCCTTCTGAAAAAAAATTCAAGAAAAGTTCTTGAAAATTAAAAGCTACCGTCCCCAAAGATTGTAACCATTGTACTCCTAGTACAACATCAACACCTCCCATAGGAATGAAAAGCATTGGACTATTCAATACATATTCCCCCATGGTTAGCTTGATATTATGGCATTTTCCAGAGCAATTTATAGTTCCTCCATTCGCAACCATCACTTGACATTCTGGTGCTGGGTATAGGAAACAATTCAATTCCTTGGCTAACTTACAATGAATAAAATTATGGGTACTACCTGAATCAATCAACACTATTACCTTTTTCTTCTTGATATGTCCTTCTATCTTGAGAGTTTGAGGAGTGGTAATTCCTGCCAATGCATTACACAATATGGTCAGACTCATTTCTTCCTCTTCTAGGGTTGGTTCATGGTGTATACCCTCTTCTTTTGAAGATTCTTGTTCATTTTCTTCTTCCTCTTCACAATCTATGTAAAATAATTTCTTCTCAGCACACTTATGACCTTTAGTGTATTTTCTATCACAACTGTAGCAAAGCCCTTTTGCTCTTTTTTCTTGCAATTGTTGTGGTGTCAACCTTGTAGGTTGTGCAAATCTAGGTGTAGCAACACTTCCTTCTTTATAGAATTGAGTGGTAGGCTTCCTTGTCGCCATAATTTTACATTCAACTTTTCTTGCCAACCTGAATGCCTTCTCCAATGAATCAGGTTCCAAAACGCGAACTTCATGTTGGATGTTATCCTTTAAAGTGCCTATGAAGAGATCAATCCTGTGTTCCTCTGGAATATCAGTTAACCTTATATTCAATTTTTGGAAGTCCTCAATGTGCTGCCCCACTAAACCCTTTTGTTTGAGATTTATCAATTGGCTAAAGAAGGTGTTGCTCTTTGTATCCTCATAATGTGCTATCATTTCCTCAGTAAAAATTGACCAAGTGACAATTTTTTTACGGGAGCAAAGCCATCGATACCATACAAATGTATTTTGTTCTAAATGTAAAGTTGCAATGCGTACCTTTTGTGTGTTTTGCACATTATGGAGATCAAAATATTGCTCCATCTGTAGTATCCATGTTACAGGATCCTTTCCGTCAAACTTCCTCATATCCATTTTTGGAATATGGTGGTTTTTCCCGCCAACATTAGAGTTTATGAAATCACGATTAACATTTATTTTGTTCTCATCATGAGTTTCCTCTACTATCTTTTCACCATTAGGAAACATTTCTTGTATCAACTTTCCCAAACCTTCTATGTCTACTTTTAGATCTTTCTTCATGTTTTCCATGTTGTCTTTCATTTTTTCATCGATCTTAGCTTCCATGTCATCCATCTTAGCTTCCATGCCCACTTCTATGGCATTCATCTTAGCTTCCACGTCTTTATTCAAAACATCCATCTTAGTTTCCTTGCCTTTCTTCAAAAATTCCATTTCATTTTTTGTTTCTCTTTGTGAGAGCAAAATTTGTTGCACTTGCTCTTGTAATTTTGATATGTCATGTTGCCATTCTTCGTCTTCATGAGTCATAGTAGAGCCTTCTAAAGGCTTAATGGGTGTTGCATTCTTTTTAGGGAGCCATTTTAGAATCAATGTTTGATACCTATTCTAAAATATTCTCTTGGAATCAATTCAACTTGATTCTTCAAACAAGACTTATGCAATTCAGAAAAAAAAATACACACCTTTTACTTGATTTTTAGGAGCTCGATATTGAAATTAAATTATCTCTATAATTGCAAATCCTAAATATCTAAAATTAAGCCTTGTAGTAGCCCTCTGAAGCTTCTTTCAAATTCCATAGGTCTAATTTGATTTGGATTCTTCAATACAAAGTTATATCTAATATCCCACAATGACCCAATTATGGACTGGTTCAGTAGAGAAAAATTGTACGAATTTCCACGTGTCATTTTTTCATCCTTTGGCTCTAAAATTGATAGATAGAAAACTACAGTCCATTTCCTTGCCACCACTTTTTACAGCATTCCAATCCGATGCTCAGAGAGAGCTATGAATATTTTTCCATGGTCACCTCTTTAAGATGAAATTCAGAATCCTGAAAAAGACCTAACTTCCACAGATCATATCTCCGAAAATATTGCGAACCAAGATCTGAAATGTTGTGAAGATGTTCCTCAGGATTTCATCTTTGCACTCTAAAAATTTTAGCTTCTGGACCTTCGTAGAAAAAACGTTATAGCGACAATAACACGATGACCTGTTTAGGTTAAATTCAGGAGCCTGCAAAATGACCTAAATTCCACAGATTATATCTCCAAAAAATATTCTGAACCAAGCTTAGAAATTTTGCGATGATGTTCCTCAGGAGTTTGGCTTCACACACTAAAAATTTTAGCTTCTAAACCTTCGTAGAAAAAAATTTATAGTGAAAATTCCACGATTACCTATTTGGAGCAGTGAAACCCTAGAATCCAAAGCTCTGATACCAAATGTTGTGAAACTAGCTCCAAAAATAGAAGAAAAGAGATATCAATGCCTTATAAATAAGCCACTTCGAGGGGGAAACCTCCAATACATTACATTAATGAAAAATTATTGGATGATACAAATTACAAAACCTCCTTTCTATATATAGGAGTCCATGGGGCCACAATATAATCCTAGTGGGGCCACAATGTAATCCTAGCCGACCTAACAATAATAATTTAAGGTCACAATAATAACAATATGGGGGTTACAAGGGTACAATAATAACAATAAGGGGTTTAAACTAACAACAATAAGAGACTATACTATTAATATAGGGACTTAACAGGATAGAGAGACATAGAGAATGGAATAGGTCAGAGAGATATAGAGAGAAATGGTGTGAAAGTTTATGTAAAGGGGGTGAGAGCCGAGAGGCCAAAAATTGCAATATTCGGTCAAAATGGTTTCGATATGAAATTCTTGTTGTTATTATATACCAGTATTTTGTTTATGTTAGGTTCTCTCTTCTTTATATATATTTTGGAGTTGAATTGAAAGTGGTTTTAATGAAGATTTTGATGAGGATTTTCCTGATAAAGGAAATACACACCCTTCTATGTGCTCTAGATTTATGGAGAATCTCTGCATGAGAATATTTGGGTCAAGTTAATTCTTGAGTCTTCAATGGATGGCTTTGTCATTACCTTTGATTGCAGACTGGAAAATTACATGAAATTTTTGGTAGTGGTTTGGAAGTTGGCCTTAAAAGTTGGCACAAATTTTGGAACTGCATGCTGTGAACTATAGGAATTGTTTCATAACTACATGGAAACTAGAATGTGAGTGTGGTTATAGGCTTCCAACCATATGGATGTAGTGTCAAGGGTGTGATTATGGAGTTAGTTCATAGGAAAAGGGTTCCAACTCGAGAATTGGTCACCTAGGGTGTTTTTCTAGCTCCTGAGTGATCTGTAGTCCCTGTGGGATGTCCGTAACTGTTCAGTTTGTAGACCCCACTTTCTTAATTAGAACTTGGAGGTTTTTTCATGTCATAGTGACACTTGTCTCATGTTTACCAGGCGATATTGTGAATTTTAGTAAATGTGGGAGGAGGAATTACAAAGTGGTATCATAACTTTCATGTTCAAACATTTGGACTAGATGGGCTAGGTCTGACTTTTATGCATGTATGTTATTTGTCAATATGTTTTCTATGCATGGATTGTGATGGTTATTGTTTCAATCTTGTGTCATCATGATGATTTTGGTATGCAATGATGTTGATATGTAATGATGTTGGTGATGTTGATGTTGAGATGATTGATCTTGATCTGCTGATTTCATTATATGTATAGATATCTTGCTAATTTGGATTGATATGTGCAGACAGTATAGCCTCCCCTAAAATTCACTAAGGTATGTTTGATTTTGTTTATATTTGGTTTATCTAACATGACATGTTTGTATGAATTAGAAGATAATAGATGAAGAGCAGAATGGTGGACTAAAGTTCATGTGGCTCTCCTTATAGATCAACTTAGCAATAAGAATATGAGTACTCTCCCGATTTATTAGACATGTTGAGAAGTCTAAAGGAAGAAATAAGAAGTTGTAAAGAAGATAATGACAAGATATTTCAGTCATAGGAAAGAATTTCCAGAGCTTAGGAAAATAAAGAAGAAGTTAATGCATCCATCCTTCAAAGCCTATTAGATTTGCAGAAGCAGGGACAACCATAGATCAAACATGGAAAAGAGGAAAGGACTAATGGGGCATATGGTAGCGTGTCTCAATCAGGATATAGGTTGGACAAGGATGACACAGTCATAGGTGGCAGATGGTTGGATACACTTGACATGAATGGTAGTGCTTATGGGATCTATTCTAGTTTTGATTTTGAGAGACATCATCATCATTACCACCAACATCATTACAGAAGGAGTGGGAATTAGTATTTTCCAGAGGAGGTCCTATTGGTTCCTTGAAAACCGCTGCAAAAAAATCAGGGAAAACCACCTGGTCGGGGACTTAAAAACTGTCCATTATTCGTTTCAGATAGTGGCTTTGACTCGACTTATAGGACCAATTTCCCAATGAAATATAATTTAGTGGATGGGTGGTATTTTAATTGACAGTGAATTGGTGAATGGGAGCGAAAAAAGTTTAAAATATATATATATATATATCCCATGATGAATTATTTTTCTGTTATAGGCAATTTAAAAAATATGATCTTTAAGCGAATGCAAATGAAAATTTAACAAACACTTAGAGAAATGAAAAAAAAATTAAGATAATTAATTGGATTAACTAGTAAATCAAATCAATTGATGAAGTATATATCACATCTATTATTGCATGTATTGTATATGTATAAAAAAATGACAATCAAACATGTTTAGAAGTGAATTAATGTTGGATTGTGTTAGAAAGATACATATAAAAAAACATCATAAGGAAAATCAAATATTTCTCATTTGAAATAGAATATCAACATAAAGATAAAAGTACCATATATATGGTAACTCTGCTCATTTGAAAAACAATCTTCAATCCAACCTTTTCTATTAAGAAAAACATTAAGAGTAAAAAAGTAAAACTTTTGTAAAGTCTTATTTTCAAAATTTTAGGACCCTTTATTTAAATACATGAAAGGGTTTATATAATAAAATAAAAAGTACACAAATAGAAAATACACAAAGAGCTGAGGAGGTTTAGAAAAATATTCTTAAATTAAGTGAAATAAAAACAAAAATAGATTTTGATGGGATGACTCGCTTTAGGATTGCATTGTTATCTCTTTTTCCATTCGTTCTTTCAGTTGAAGGATGTCGATCATAGGCTGAACCTCAGGAGGTTGGTCTGGCTTGACACACAGCTATCCCATGTAGACCACATCTGATAGTGGAGGCATCATGTAAGAGAACGTGTTTGTTAGACATCACAATATCAGCCTTTGGCTATGTGGCTCAACCAAGTGCTTTTCCCAATCCAACTTATCTAATTTTTATTATTTCTTCCCTCATCTTGGAAATTTCCTGTCACTGTCTTATCAAATATTTTACAATAGGTAGAGAACCAGGAGGGAATTTATCAATAAAATCAGTAACAATGAGATTTTGGCTAATTTTTTCAACAATTTTGTTGGCAACGTCTCTGGCTTTGTGAATTTCCCCTTCAACCTGTTTTAATTGTATGTCCCAATTAGTAAATAAGGTTTCTTTCTTAGAATCTTCAATCCTGGGAAGATTGGCCTTTCGACCTTCAAAAATATCTTGCCAGGTGATGTATTGGGATACTTTGTCATCAATTTCATCAAAGCTGATCCTCTGGTGAACTACTCGATTCATCAGTGAATCACTCTTTTCACACAGTTCAATAATGCTAGATAATTTTTTGGAGAAAAAAACATATTGTTGGGCTAACAGGGTATTTATTTCCAAAGCTTCCTTCTTGAATTCATCCACTTTAGGATTATATTTCAACTGTTCAACAATGAATTATAGCTGGTGTATTTGAGTATCTATAGCACCAATTTTAGATTGCTGTTGCAGCCTTAGTTGATAAAAAATCTATTGGAGTTGTGACACTTGTCGTTGTAATTTCTAATTAATGCTTTGATTTTGTCCTGTAAATTCCTATTCCAATTGAAGGATCCTTTCATCCTTATCTTTGACTAATTACTGAACTTTAGTGGATTTGTCAATGGTGGTAGATGCATATGCTCCTACAAACTGAGTCAACCATGTTAGATCCTGAGATGGATCTACTTGTGAGTCTTTTCAAACTACTTCTAGAGAGACATCCCCATGAACGAGAATTTGTGATTTTTCTTTTATCCTCCTTTTTTTCTGCGTTCTTGTGACATATTTATGCTTGGTGCTGTAAAATATATCCAAAGGAGGTATTTATTAAATTTTCAACAACATTTCTGATGTTGGGTTAGGCAAGATAAATTCTACTTCCTCTATGTTAACTGATTTGTGAGTTGACCCAGCAGTAAACAGGTTCTGACTTTTACCATGAGGTGTTTCCATTTTTTTGTTGATGATCAATGATAACCACTTCATGATCTCCTTTCAGCTATTGATAAAAATCTTTCCATACTTCATCTAAGTCACTTGGAAACATTGGATCTTTGGTTTGAGCTCCAGTAGACTTATCTTCTTTTGTTCCACTAAGGACTTCAGTATTCTTAGGGGGTTATTCTTTTCCCTATTTTTTCTGTTGTTGTTCCTTCTATGAGATAGGTTGGGATACCTCCAGTATATTTAGAGGAATCCCTTCTAATCTTCTATTTATGTATTTCTTGAACTTTGAAATTTGTTGAGGATTGAGGCGTGATGCTGCTAATTTATCCAATGTAGAAGAAGTATCAATTGACTCAAACAAGTCATTAAAATCATCATTTTCATGGGTAAATGGCCTGATTTTCACTTGAGTTGTGAAATTGAATGCAACTTGGTTCAATTCATATTTCCTGCTAGAAATTGTAAACAAAATCAAACATTGGATTAGATTTTTTTCTAACCCTGGATGTTTGAAATTTTTTAATTCATAGACACTACAGTAAATAGGAAAAGTGGGCCATGAATCTTTCTTTTCTTATTTTAAAACCTTGGTAAATCCATGACCCACAGTCTGATAGGAAAAATCTCTTGCAAGAAGTTTATTTGGAACATATAATGGTAGGACATGTGGTCGAGCTAAGCTACCAAAAAATCTAACATAAGTGGACAATTATTCCCCAAACCATTTTCCAATGGAGGTGAAGTCTTCTTGAGCTTCTTTGGACAATCTAGGGGCATTTTCATCAAACACAACTTGAAATAGTGGGAGCATAACTCCATGATAAATGTTGTAGAAATAAATTTCATATTTTGATTCCCATAGTATACTATGAAAATATGAATGGGAGTAGGCTCTTGGGTAGTCCATTGCCAACCCATGGTCAAAAAATTTGATGTAAAACACACTCCAATAATGTAGGCAATAATATAAAATGGGGGAAGGATTTTAGATGAAAATGAATGATTCTTTCTGTATTCAAGAATCTGGGTAGAAATATTATTTGACAAAATGGTTTCCAATAGATGATACAAGAGTTTGTAAGAGCATCCATAAAGGGAACTCATTCAATGGAAAATTTAGTGGTATTGGGCTGGCCTAATAGTCTAGACATCATAGGAGAAATATAATAGTAGGGACCATCAAGAGAAGTAGTGGAATACATACCCTTATCATCATGTTTATGCTTGCTAGGGTTTCTCCTCCATTTTTTTATGGGGTCCGACTGTAGCTTATTATCCTTTGTGAATTGTGCTATGAAATATTTATCATACAACCTCTCGGGCTCTTGAATGTGGTACATTTTCTTCAAATCTTCAACTCTAAATGACCCTATCATTGTATCTTTACTTGTTAGGAAATTACTATCTATGATGTTGAGGTTGTCAATAATCCAGTTCACCATATATGTATATGGTAAAATCTTGGGACGTGTAGCAATTTGGTGGTGAAAAGTGTTGGTGACGTTCGCTCTAGTAGCTTCTGAAGAATCATAAGCGTCTGCAGTATCTGTTCTCTCAAACTTGTGGGGTTTCTCATATTCAAATAATCTATACATTGCTTCCTACGAAGTAGAACCACTCTCGGATGTGCATGTTGTATATGTGAATAAGGGTGGCATGTTTGTTACTTTAGTAGCAGAAGGTGCAGGATTAGGGGGAGCCATGTTTTTTTTGGACTACTTTGCAACCTTAGACATTTCTGAGGAACTTTTTTTATTTGGACTTGCCTGCGAAATAATAAGAGCAACAAGTAAAAAGGGGAAATCTTGTGTAACAACAAAGAGTAGTGTAACAATAATGGAAATAATGGAAAATAAAACTTGGCCCACATATAATCTAAAAATTTAATTCTCTTACGGTTAAATCATATTTGGAGGCTCGAGCTGTAAAAACCGTTAAGTTATGGCACTAATATAAAACGTGGGTTCACGTGCCCAAGTAGACATTTAAGAGTTTAAATAAGATATTTTCACATCACACATCCATTTGTGTGTAAACTTCTTAAATTCCAAATACCTACTTCTTGCCGATTGCGATCAATTCATTTTCGCGCTATAACTCTTTTCAAGTCAAAAGATTAAAGTTTTTTAAAGGCTTCAAACATTAGCAGGGGAAAAGGAGGGTGCAAAATGTGTGATGTGATATCGCAATTTCAATTTCGGCAAAATTGGATGGTGGGTGGAAGTGGTCATTAGTGAAAGTGTGATTCCATGGGATGTTTCACATCAGGGAAATGAAAACGGGGGTAGATTGAATGTTGGCATGGTGGAAAATGCGATTTGCGATTGATTACATGGCGGTGGTGGGTCCCACAATTTGATTTTCATGAAATATTTTTCAGGTGGAAGTATTTTCCTTTATTAAATCATTTTATTGATTTCGCATCTCAAATCATTTGGAATGGCTTTAAAGGTCATATGTTGTCAATGCAATTTTTTTATTTTGATTTGAAAGCATGTTTATTTTGAATTTTCTGCCTAAGTGCTCTTTAGAGAAAAATATGTCGCTTAGCCCCTTTAACTCTTATTTCTATTTGAATTAATCACTTAAGGGTCTTATTCGTTCTAGTCTAAAAAAATTTAAAATGTTACCAATTATTTTTCTAAGGAAACTATTCTAAAAGAATGGGGGTTGTTGAATAGCACAATAGGTCCATGAGCTAAATATGGGTTCCATGACAGATGATGAGTACACTAGCATATTCCTAGAGATGTTGAAGTATGTGCCTTATCTCAAGGATGTAAAAGAAATGATATAAAATTTCATCAGTGGACCGCCATTATCATTTAAAGGTTGTATCAAGTTTGATAAGCCTCATTCATTGGATAAATCCATAAAAAATTCAAAGCACATTCCTGAGTTCAAGTGTGACTAGAAGGGTGCAAGTGACAAGAAAAATATAAAACCTCATAAAAAGTTCAATGCAGCTGAGAGAGGGAACGGGTCTCTGCTTGTGGATCAACATAGTAAAAATAAATGGAATATAACCATTATAGTGTTGAACCTATGATATTGATCATCACATGAAGGATTTCACTTTGTATCAGAGTGTCTCAGCAGAATGAGCTCATACTATGAAATTGATTAGTATAGCAAGTTAAAGTGCGTGAAAGAACTTCAGGGCTGAGGAAGCTAAATGGAAGATGGTTGATAAGATGTAGACATAATATTTGGTTTTCAGTTATGGTTGGATCCGTCAAGGGAATTGGAGTCCCTTGAGAGATGGTACACATATGTGTTCAGTTGTAGGGCAACGTGTTGGATACAATAAGGTAAGGTAACTAGTATATTGTTATATTTATTTATGCACTAGAAGTTATGTGTTTATGCAGTATGATATAAGTAATTTCATGGAAAAAGAGAATGCCATGAAATATTAAAGAAGGCTCGTGTTCAAATTTCTCTTGGAAACACTAGGAACCATGGGGTTGAGTCATTGTGTATGTTTCTAGTTTTGTGCTTACGACCTTTCATGAATTTTTTGTGCTTGATTTGCAGTTTTTTATTGCATATAGTGACTAACCATGCCACTTTATTTGTGGTTTCATGGATTTCTATTTTTATTTATCTTTACTTATTGTTCTTTCTTTTTATGTTTTGAGGGCCTTGGGAATTGGTTTGGCGAAGAGGAAAGTTAATGGATCTTGGGGAGAGTAGAATGAAACCCAACAGGTAATGTTTGGGGAAGAGGAAAGTTAATGGATCTTGGGGAGAGAAGAATGAAACCCAATAGGTAATGTAAGACCCAGATGATGCCCAATATATGAGTAAAGGGAAACTGAAGGTAAGAAAATGATAATCATTTGGATTGGTTGGGTCCATTGGGGTAAATGTACAATGGCAGGACAATCATAATAAACATAATTAGGAAATGTAAGGTGAATGTATTTGAATCATCAAATGCCTTGACTATTTTGGGAATTGTTGTTCTCAATGTCATGCATGCCTTGCATGCAAAATGGAAGTGCTCTTAACCTAGACCTTATGAACACTAGTAATTATTTTGTGATCATGATTATGCTAATATATATATATATATATATATATATATATATATATATATATATGAATGTCATTGTTGATAGGGTTGTTAAGGATCATTTGTAATATTCCCAATTAGCCATAAGCTAGTTGAAATATTAAATTTTGTTTTGCTGATTTGTTTAATGAATAAAAGGACAATGGAGGTCCATAATTCTCCTAATAATGAAATAAATCAATGCCAATGTGAAAGATATAGATTTTGGAAGCTTAATTGAGCACCCTTTGGTGTGAAAAGGGGCTTGAACACCTTGATTGGGTCAACCTTGACCGAATAAACAACGTTGTCATGGAGGAGTGGTCATCAATGAAAGACAACGCACTTTTAGATGGAGATGCTTTGTGTGGAAGTAGTACCATTATTGGATGGGTCTTAGGGTTTGCAAGATCATATATTATTTAAGGAAGAGGATGGCAGCCACATTGATTATGTTTTTTAATATTGATATTTCTGAATATATGGTCTATTTTGACATATATCTTTCTCTTGTTGTTTAGCTGAGATTGAGTGTTGTTTAGCACATGGTGTTCCTAATCGGGAATCCCACCTCTTCCATTGAGAAGCTCTTGGAGGAGTATTTTACTACATTTTCCACTATTAGGCTTAAGGCCAAGCTTCATTTTTCATTTACAACACAAATCTTGTTGAGGGTTTGGTTGTTTTGCAGGTTGCAGCAAGTGGAGACTAGATCTGGGTCATTTCATTGCTCATTTTCAGTGGAGGAGGCTTCCTTTCCATTGGGAGGACAGTAAGGAAGGCCCTTGTGCTTATTTTCAGATGTTTGAATTAGCCCAACCTTTAATTTATCCCTAAAACATAGTTTAATTATAGATCTATGTTATTTCTGTAGGAGGAGTTGCAGGGTGGAGTGGCACACCATTTGGAGAGTTGGTTTTCTGGTGAAAGTGATCTGCCTTTAATTTAGAGGATATATTGGAGGAGGTTATTCTATTGATCATATCAGATCAGCCACACTTTCAATATCTGTATTTTGTAGTGGATCTTCAGCCCTAGGGCCTAGATCCCCATATTGTACATGGTGTTTTGCTAAAAACCCTTAAGGGGTTATTCAAAGGAGGTTGTATAGTGCTCAGATCTGTAGTAGATCTATCTTTTCAGGCACATATCAGACTTAGATATGATGTATAATAATTTTATGTAGTAGTACATTTAAAATAGCGCTATAAGAGTCTTCCAACTTATATATATAGTAGCAACACCTCATTTTGAGGGATTTTGTCCATTGGAGGCTTGATATTTCTTGTTGTGTATCTTATGGCCCATTATTTATGCATATTTTTCTATTGTTATAACATATTAAAGGTGTACATATTGGCCTCTTTATTTTATATGATGATTTGCATTATTGTTCCAGCATTTTTCACTATATTCCTACTTTTCCCATTTGGGAATATTATAGTGGTATAAGAGCATAATATTGGTACAACTTGTGCATTTTGAAAAGCCAATATGTTATCTCAAGAAGGAGATCCTCTTACTAATAGAGAGAAGAGGGATAAAATAAGAAGACATCAGAGGTTTGATTATACAAATGAAAAAGAAGACAAGGGTAAAACCCCTTTATCTGGAGGAGAAGATGAAGAGAAGGAGTTTCCCAAGATCCTTCTTAGAGCCATGCAAGACATTGATAGAGAAATCAAGGAGATGAGAATGGATATATATAAGGAATCCCCTAAAGGATTTCATCATGGTGAAGGCTCTGGCATGTCTCATCACTGCAGTGATCAACCAGTGCAGCAAAAAAAAGTTTCCCAACGCTCTACAATGCCTACATTCTTGGCTATGGGAAATAAAGGGTTTCAAGAGCAAGAATCCATTGAAGACTATTTTATGGAGTATGAGTCTCAAAATCAGAGATTCAAGGACAACTTGAGTTTTCAAGAATTTTTTCAAATCAAGGACAATAGAAGACCCAGGCATCACAATAGAAGTGGCGGATTCATTCAGAATCATGATCTACACCATACTATGGGCAAATTTTTCTTACCCAGCTTTGATGGGTCATTTAAGTGCACTGCCAAATCAAGGGTAAAAAATCTTGACATCTACTTCCAGTTGAACAAAGTTCTAGAAATGGAGGCCATTAAGATAACAACGCTACACCTTGAGGGTGAAGCACATGACTGGTGGTTCCATGGCTTGTATACATTGGGTCATGCCAATGTGATTGCATATTTAGAGTTCACTAGGAGGCTAGTGGGGAGGTTTGATAGAAGAGATCCTAAAGCACCATTCATGGGGCTTGCAAAGATTAAACAATCAGGTAATCCAGAAACTTACATTTTTGAATTTTCGAGACTTCCTGTTATGGTTCCTGATTTATTTGCAACAAGAAGGGTCTAAATGTTCATTGATGGGTTAGATGAACATATTCATGGGTTGGTTAATTCTACCAAGACCACTACCCTTCAAGATGCCATTGAAAGGGATAGAGATATTCAAGATGCCTTGCCAAAATAAAAGGCAAAATTTTAGCATAAGCCCTCTTTTCCATCAAAAGGAAAAGAAGAGAAGGCTCGTCTTTCAAAGGAGAGCCAAAATAAAAAACCTCTTGATGATGATGTCTGAAGGGATTTGAGGAGGAGGAATATTTGCTTCACATGCCAAGAATCTTGGGCACTCAGACATAGATGTGCAGCAGGAAAGGCACACTATATAGAGGTCTTCTCAGATGATGAGGAGGAAGAAGAAGATGAACCAAGAAGAGGTCACAGCGCTGACACTGTAGGAGATGAACCAACACCATCAAGAGATGGGAATGGGGCATTTGCTCCAATTGGAGGGGATCTTGCATCATTGAGAGGAGTAACTAAGTACTTGACCTTAAGGGTCCAAGTTTCCATTTTAAATAAGAGGTTTTATGTTTTGGTTGATAGTGGGGTTACCCAAAATTTAATTGATGCCCAACTAGTGCAAAGGAGGGAAATACCCTCTGATGCTTTTGAGGGATTTTTTGTTTTGGTCCAAAGAGATAAAACTATGGAATTAATGCATTATGTTCCATCATTATTAGTCACCATGGGAACATATAAATTGACTGATCACTTCTTTGTGGTTGACATACCTGACACCAATGTGATATTGGGTGTTCAATGGTTGATTACTTTAGGGAAAGTCACCACTGATTAGGAGATTTTGCAGATGGAATGGGTGGATAGAAAGAGTGGAAAAACTCAAATGATTAAAGGAATTCACACCTATCCCTCACATGTAACTTCCACACAAAAATTAGAGATGGATTTGCGCAGTGGAAGCAAGGACCTTACATTCCCATCTATTATGCTTATGATATTGTTGCATGAGACACTATTATTTAGTGGAAAACCACCTGAGAGGCCACCTGATTTAGATTTGGTGAGAGATGTATCACAACATGATTCTTCAAGTATAGATCCAGGAGGGATGGGATAATTATAAGACCATGATACAACGCTGATATTTTTGGGTAGACTCAAGGAGAAGGGAGGCATTCTCCCAACATCATCATTACCCACTCTCATTTCAGATTATGCGCTGGGGAGGAGAAGCATGGGATGAATGAACTTCCAACATATACATGTGGCATGCGAGATGTCAATGAGGAGAGCATCCATATGACATATGTTCTTTGTGATAGATCATCAACGCTGTCACTATGGAAGATTGATCCATATTGGAAATCCCAACTGTTGGTGGATTATTCCAAGGATCTTTTCTCTTGCATGATACTTGATGACCAACTACATGAATAGGGATATTCAGTCCAAGAAGGAGTCATCTACTATAATTGTAGGATATTCTTATCTAGAGCCTCCAAGCTCAAGGAGAAGTTGCTGCAAAGGGCTTATGAAGAGTTCTTTTTCAGCCATACTTATTCCATGAGGTTCTACAACATTATCATGGAGAGCTACACTTGTGAAGGCTTTGAAGAGGAACTATATCAGAATTTTAAAAGATGCATGAACCATGTGGAGTTGGAGGAGAGACATGAATCAATGAAGGAGTTATTTCATCCACCTATTTCCTCTTTTGGAATGAGAGGGGATATATCTATGCACCACTCCATTTGTATGAGGAGAAATTTTGGTGAAGAATATGCTTGTGTACGTAATATTTTATTTGATGAACATATGCATTCTTTTACCATTTATATGCAGGCCATAGCTCAATGGAGAAGCATTATTCCATATAAAATTCATGGCCAACTTTGGGCCATAAACATTTCTGAACATGGCCACTCCCTTGGAGGAAAAAGGGAGATTTTATGTCATTGTGGGTGCATTCCAAAAGCACCAAACATATCTCACACTTTCAGCCATGGTTAGATGACTTGGGAAGCAAGTAAGTGGTGGGGAAACCACTTACCATATCATTATCTTATGCAATCAAGAGGTTTACAGCACTGGTTCCACATGTGGGACTATGACCCACCTCCATTTGCACAAATTTCTATTTGTATGTACTTAATTTTGATCCCATACATTTATGATGTACTTATACTTTTTATGGGGATGTTTGGAGGGAGGATGGGAGGAATGTATGTGCCCTATGGGAGAGAGATTCTCCATGTTCATTATGCTACATTTTTCAGGGATAGCATTGGGCAAACCATGTTTGTTTCATTTGAACTATTGTCTCCTTGTGGGATGGATTATTTGCATCTCATGAGAACTTTGGAGGAGCAATTCATGGAGGGATGGATTGGTGAACACTTAGCTTGGGAGGGAAAATTATCACATGTTGGTGTCACCAATGGAGGAGGAGAAGAGTTTTAGCACTCACCTTGTCAGTTTCTTGAGGACAAGCAACATTTGGGAAGGGAGGACTGTAATATTCCCAATTAGCCATAAGCTAGTTGGAATATTAAATTTTGTTTTGCTGATTTGTTTAATGAATAAAAGGACAATGGAGGTCTATAATTCTCCTAATAATGAAATAAATCAATTCCAGTGTGAAAGAGATAGATTTTGGCAGCTTGATTGAGCACCCTTTGGGGTGAAAAGGGGCTGGAACACCTTGACTGGGTCAACCTTGACCAAATCAAGAGTGTTGTCATGGAGGAGTGGTCATCAATGAAAGACAACATAGTTTTATATGGAGATGCTTTGTGTGGAAGTAGTACCATTATTGGATAGGGCTTAGGTTTTGAAAGCTCATATCTTATTTAAGGAAGAGGATGGAAGCCATATTGATTATGTTTTTGTATATTGATATTTCTGAATATATGGTCTGTTTAGACATATATCTTTCTCTTGCTGTTTAGCTGAGATTGAGTGTTGTTTAGCACAAGATGTTCCTGATCAGGAATCCCACCACTTCCATTGAGAAGCTCTTGGAGGAGTCTTGTACTAAATTTTACACTATCCAGCTTAAGGGAAAGATTCATGTTTCATTTATAGCACAGATCCTGTTGAGGGTTTGGTTGTTTTGCAGGTTGCAGCAAGTGGAGATTAGATCTGGGTCATTTCATTGCTCATTTTCAGTGGAAGAGGCTTCCTTTCGATTGGGAGAACAGTAAGGAAGGCCGTTGTGCTTATTTTCATATCTTGGCATCAGGCCAACCTTTTATTCAGCCCTACAATGTAGTTTACTTCCAGAGCTACGTTATTTATGTAGGAGGAGTTGCAGGTTGGATTGGAACACCATTTGGAGAGTTGGTTTTCTAGTGGAAGGGATCCACCTTTCATTTAGAGGATGTATTGGAGGAGGCTATTCTATTGATCATATCAGATCAGCCACACTTTCCAGATCTGTATTTTGCAGTGGATCTTCAACCTTAGGGCCTAGATCCCCATCTTGTACATGGTGTTTTGCTGAAAACCCTTAAGGGGTTCTTCAAAGGAGGTTGTATAGTGCTTAGATATACAATAGATCTATCTTTTCAAGCACATATCAACCTTAGACCTGATGTATAACAATTTACTGTAGCAGTGCATTTAAAACAACGCTGTAAGAGTCTTCCAGCTTTTATATATAGTAGCAACACCTCATTTTGAGGGATTTTGTCCATTGGAGGCTTGATATTTCTTGTTGTGTATCTTATGGCCTTTTATTTATGCATATTTTGCTACTGCTATAATATATGAAAGGTCTCCATATTGGCATATTTATTTTATATGATGATTTTCATTATTGTTCTAGCATTTTGCACTATATTCCTGCTTTTCCCATTTGGGAATATTACATCATTCTTGTGGAAGAATGATTGTTTATGTAGGTGAATGTCATAAAAAGGTTCTTGGTTTACGAGGAATAAAATGGGCATAGTAGCCTCGACATATCTATGAGGTTAGTAGCATGGGGATATGATTTTATATTATGTGCTTATAGCTATTCCTATGTTTATGCTATGGACAGGAAATGCTAAAGGATACATCGGTGAAATGAAAGCATTGTGATCTATGGCATGATGGGATAAGAATGCATAGTGGAAAGAGCCATATATCCTGGATTTGGATTGAGGATGTGTTGGCCGGATAAATCGTTCTTGTGGACAAGACCGATCTCCCTAGTGTCAGAAGACAATCTAGCAACAAACGAACAACTAAGTTTGTCTTTCTCTAAGTATATTCGTTTTACAAATAAATCCTTATGAAGGTGTCGATCCTACCTTAGATCCAAATGCTTATTTGCAGTCATAAAGCTTATGTCGCATCAAGAATCCTTCTGTTGCAACAAGAGTTGTCTTTTGTCGATCTGCAATCACAAACAAGCAAATATTAAATAGCACCTGTATAACAAATAATCGTAAAACATACCTATCATAGTGATCAAGGAATCTATGAAATAAATGATCAAACGACAACTTATTGAAATAAAAAATCGAACGACAATTTATTGGGAAAAACAAAACTTGATTGTATTAATCTTAAAATATACAGAAGAACCTTACAACCTTAGCCTTGATGTTCGAAGGGCCTTCCCGGGGTCCGAAGCAGGAATCTCCTCTACTTTGATAAGTCTTGCACTCTTCCTCTAGGAGCACAACGAGGTATGTGATCTTTCCTCTCAAAAGCTCATCAGAAAGAAGTCTAAATCTTAACAGCACTTCAACTCAAATATTCTACCCATCAAAATATTCTTCAATCCTCCATTAGTTTTCTTAACATCAAAATCTTGTTAACCCTTTGAGGCTACCCAATGCCTCCTTTTATAGAGCAGATGAGGAGGTTAGGATTCCACCTTTAAAGGGATAGAATCCTCCTTCAAAGGGATAGGCTCCTCACATCAAGGGATTAGTTCCTTAAGGTGTGGGATACATGCGCCTTACTAAAGTGTACTCATCCCCAAAAAATCTCATCTAGAACCTTCCAGAATTGACCAAAAATCAACTTTTTCACTTTGATTTCGCGCTTTTTTGACTTTACAGGAAGTCCGCAGGCATAACACTGGAAAATTGCGTTCTAGAATGCAGTTCCTCTTCACATTACCTGCGTACCCTAGCTAAGAACGCAGGTAAGTCTCATATTAACTGCGTACCCAAGGCTTTTTTGAGTTTTAAGGGTTGTTCCTCCATTTTTAGGGCTTGGAATGAGGAACAAAGGTTGTAAGACTTGTAGAGGAGGTAAGTATGAGTGTCAATGAGCTCGTACAGTTAGCAGAATGTCAAGGTGACATTTTTTAGTGTAACAGATTGCTCCCTAAAGTGCGAAGTTTGGAATATATGAAGATGAAGTCTGTCATATATGAAGAGTGAAGTACTTTATCATTTCAAGGATCATCCTGTGGACACCCCAGTCGGAACCTGTAAAAACATTCAATGCAAAATATATATATATATATCATCACTGAGGTAGGCATTCCCATACTCAGATCAAAAACTAACTAGAACTAACTTAAATTGTTCTGATACAGGAATGATTTTGAATACATCACAGTATAGACATGTGTAGACACAGTATGGACGCAGCCATCTGTCTATGAATAGTCCACTGTATAAATGATAACAAAATTCCTCGCAGCCTGGATGGTGGAAACTAGATCCAGGGTCTTGATTTTCGCATCTCGAACTAGTACGATTCTATCCATGTGAATAAATGTGTTGAAGTCGAACATGGTAGAAACCACTTGATTACCAGTCAATGATGTGAAATGTTAACAAGTGTGAGAGTAACCACCAGTAATGTCAATGGCTCTCAAAGTACTCAGTACAATCCATGAAATGTGAATGAATGAGCTGAAGTCGAACATGTCACGGAATCATTCGATCGAAGGTCAATGATACAACCTGTCGTCGAAGGCGAGAAATCTGCCATTGAGGCATGCAGATTTCAAGGTATTGATGAATTATGGATCAACTTCCTAGATAATGAGCTGTCGTCGATAGAAAGTGATCCGTCGTAGGCAAGCCCACAACACGAAATCATAGATCAAGTTTTGAAAATATATTGGTAAGGACTGACTCAGGGATGGTCAAAATGGAAGACAAATATTTTGTAGATGAATGGTTTGTTTGAACTGTCCTCTTGAACACATAACGACACTGCAGATGGTTTGGTGACAATTGACCCAAAGCTAATACCCAGAAACCGGCTGAAGACTTTCAATGTGGTTTGATTAACTGTTAGGCAAAGGATTTTCCCAACCCAGGTGGACAAAAAGTGTCGTGTTCAAGAGTGGTTAACAGCTTTCCGAATAATCAAAATGTAACAAACAGGTTCATTTTCTCTCTTTTCCCCCACCATTTCTGGAAATTACCTCTTATTTTTGACAAGCTTGAGGAGGATAACATTTGCTTGTTTATAAGCTCATCCTTCAGATGAGTCCAACTTAGTTTAAGATTCGAACCCTAAGAAGGAGTGGTTCGTTCCTGTTTGAAATTGAACAGGTCCTTTACTGTTAAGTTTTAATGAGTCTAGTATAGGAGAAACTCAGTGTTTTTCAATTTTAGGAAGTCAGAAGAAAAAACTTAAGAAAACTCCATGGGTGTACTTTTTCGTAGATTTAGTCTCTCAGGCCCGAAAAAGGATAAAATTATGCAGGAGAGAACTCTATTGACCGTAATTAGTCAACGTATACCTTTTTCGTAAATAGTCCATTTCAGTTCGTAAAAGGGATAAACTTATACTGAAGGGACGATTATTCATTTACTTTAACGAGTTCGAACAATCAAGTGCTCGACAATCTTTTCAATTTTAGAGAGTCTGAAAAGGGCTTAAAAGAGGACTCCAAGGTTTCGCTTTTTCGTAATTTTCAAGAGTCCGAAAAAGTGATAAAAGTATACTCAGTAGTTTCACTTTTTCTGTAAATTTTAACGAGTTTGAAAAAGGGATAAAAATGTACTCATGGTTTTCACTTTTTCGTAAGTTTTAACGAGTTCTAAAAAGGGATAAAAATGTACTCATGTGGCTGACTTTCAATTTAATTAACGAGAAGGAAAAGACGGAAATAACTCGGCATTTTCATGTGTTTTACGAGAATGAAAAATAGCAAAATAATCTCGGGATTTTCATGAGTTTAACGAGTCTTGAAAATAACCGAAATTGACTCAAGATAAGTTTCATTTTTATAAAATCTTGAAACAGAGAAAAACTATGCTTCAGAGTAGTTTCATTTTTACACAAGCTTGAAACAGAGAGAAAAATGTGCTTGATGCCCCCTAAGCGTAACTGCTAGAGTGCATGCCCCCCCAGCTTCATTTCATTCAACTAAGTATACTGCTGTTAATTAATAGCTGGATGAAATGAAGGTTCATTTATGAGATCATATGAAAGACCCGACCTAAAACTATAAGAAAATTATGCAAAAAATTGAAATAAGTAACCTAAATATATGACTTAACATTTACGAGATCTAGTCAAAGACTCGACTCAATTAGGGGAGGATTTGTTTCATTTTTTAACGAGCTTGGCACATAAAAAGAACTAAGCTCATGGCAACGTGTTTCATTTTTTAACGAGGTTGACACAGTAAAAGGAACTTTCCTCTGACCAACTAATTCATTTTTTAACGAGGTTGACACAGGAAAAGAACTGTCCTCATACCTGATTCATTTTTTAATTAGGTTGACTCAGTAACACGAACCATCCTCATAAACTATTTATTTCTAATCTATTAATCTATTCTCTACAATCTACCTACTGATTCATTTTTTAATGAGGTTGACACAGGAAAAGAACTGTTCTCACCGCCGCCTGATTCATTTTTTAACGAGGTTGACACAGTAAAAGGAACTCTCCTCACACTCACTGATTCATTTTTTAATGAGCTTGACATAGTAAAAGGAACTATCCTCAGACGCACTGATTCATTTTTTAACGAGGTTGACACAGTAAAAGGAACTATCCTCGGACTCACTGATTCATTTTTTAACGAGGTTGACACAGTACAAGGAACTATCCTCAGACTCACTGATTCATTTTTTAACGAGGTTGACACAGTAAAAGGAACTTTCCTCGCACGTACTGATTCATTTTTTAACGAGGTTGACACAGTAAAAGGAACTTTCCTCAGTTCACTGATTCATTTTTTAACGAGGTTGACACATTAAAAGGAACTCTCCTCATCAGCGACTGATTCATTTTTTAATGAGGTTGACACAGTAAAAGGAACTCTCCTCGGAAACTTGATCATGGCTTCCAACTGGAAGAAACACATGTCAATGGACACACCTTGATCATGGCTTCCAGGAGGTCTTCATCAGATGGAAGAACAATTTCTTGGAAGGAACACATGTCAAGGGACTCAAAAGGGATAATAACATCACGTTCAAATAATCCCATAGAGATTTCCATGTCAATTACCAGATCTAAGTCATAGGAAGACGAGCAAACAGTGAGAGGCTCACTTACATCAGTAATTGAAAACATGGGACTAGTTGCCACATAATTAACCCGTGGCGGGGTAGATACCATTTGCGTTTGAGGAACATTCAGGGATGTCAGCTTATTGGTAGTCAAATCAAGACTAGGGAACGAAAGCTGGTCTACAGTCACAATATTGCCATTGTGAGGGAAAGACATCACGCGAAAGAGTGTCGATACTACAGCTTTCATTGCATAAACATAGTCTCTCCCAAGGAGTAAATTGAAATCCAAGGGGCCTCGAACTACCATAAGATCAATACAGACAGTTTTACCTTCCAAAGTAATAGAAAACTTAGGAAGGATCCCTAAAGGTTCATTAATGGTTCTGTTAAAATCTTTCAGATTCTGCGTAATAGGCACAAGCTGAGGGGAACCCAAAGCTTTCCAAGCAGTTGAGGATAAAATACTAACAGAAGCACCTTCATCTACCTGTGTGTGGTGTATGTCCCTACCACCAAACTTCACAATGATTTGGAAAGGATGGAGGAAGGAAGACGAGGTTCTATCAGTCTACCCCACTCAAAAGAAAAGACCTAAGTACTTGGAGGGGGTTTTGTAGAAACAGGTGAAATGCCCCCCGGTGTAGAAGAATCTGATGTAACAAGAAGAACCTGAGTGGTATGAAGTTCACTCTCTACAGGGAGAATGGGATCGACTGAATATGAAATCGAATCGACCACTTGATCAGCTAACGGATCATCAACCTGAGTGATATGAGTTTCACTCTCCAATGGAAGAGTGGGATCGACTGTACTTGAAATTAGATTAATCACTCCGTCAGTTGACGGTGGGTTGGGAGAAAGTTGACAGTAACCAGTTGGAAGTTCTTGCTGTGGAACAGTAAGGTTTTCCAACAATTTTGAGGCTTCATCCATGTGAGGGCAAATGTGATTTTGATGACTCCCTTTGCATAACTTACAAGGAAACCTAACTTTACCCTTTTTCCCAAGAACCTGACTATCACTGGTTGATGGATCAATGGAAAGTTGACGAGATTTTTCTAACCATACTTCCAAGACCTTTGGAATACCAGGACAAGTGATAAGGAAGTGGTCACCCTTACAAAGTCTGCAAGGGTATTTGGGTTTACGATGCATGTTGGAGGTTTCCTCAACACAACTAACACTTACATCCATGGTTGGTTGGTTGAATTCTTTCTTATCTTGCTTCTTCTTCTTGTTCTTCTTCTTCCCTTTCTTCTTCTTCTTAGCCACCTGGTTACTAGCGTCAAGGCTTTTACCAAGCGAAGAAGAAGAAATGGAGGAAAAAATATTAGGCGCAGAAGGTAAAGGGTCAACAGAAGGTTGGTGATGTTGAGATGGTGAACTCTGTGAAACATCCAGTTGAGGTGGAACAATTGGAGTATTCGGGGCCAACGAAGTTGAAAATAACCATATCAGTAAACCTATTGTAAATCCAGGTAATGAAAAAGTAGCCATATAAGGAGGACCAACATTTCCAAAGCAAGGAAAAGTACTAGGATTCTCGTTAAGAGGGATTCCTTGGTTGGTAAATTCCAGAACAGTTGCCATTATATTCAACTTCAGTGAACAATTTAAAAACTAAAATTAACAATTAACAATTCACACCTAACAATTAAAATTCACAATTCACACCTATGGTCTCTAAAAGTAAAAACAAACAAATTAACACGCACTATCAAATCTAGGAGTCAAACCACACACAAACAGTAAATTCCCACACTAAAAACACTAGTTGGTGATGAAATCCAACATCGTAGAATTTTAATGAAGAAATGGCGGTTGGAACAGTTACCCTGACAACCTGCTTAATGAAACAGATTGGCACAAGTTTCTTCACAAAACCATCTCGAGTGAAGAGAACCCCCCAGAGAGTCCAAGTGAGTCTAGTCGACGTCTGCTCCAGGTACAGTGGGATCTTCCCTCCACCGTCACCTTAGGAAAGAATCCTATAGATTATGGCCATTAAGGTTACCAATAGAAAAAAATATACCTGGGGGAACAGTCTACGATCCGATACACACGCAAGGGCAGAGTAACAAAGCTCAATCCCCTTGAAGGCTCCTTGACATAATTCAAGGTTTACCGACAAGTGACCCCAGGCTCCTCGAAAATGGTCTATCCGAGGTTTACCGTTGTTAATACGTGTATATCTTCTATCGTTCCCAATGAGGAAGGATTGATTACCTCACTGGTTCAGATATGATCTCGTGCTTGACTCCTTTAGGAGGAGCTTCCCAGAGCATATATGTAACAATTGGAATTTTTCCTACCACAAGATCGACTACTTGTTTGTTTTACTGTCTTGGAGAGTTAACTAAAACCTATTCCAAGACACTAGCCTAAGCTATGTTGGTGGAAAGAGCCCTAAAAATATAAAAATTTCTAGATGAATTTTAATTAAGTGTTGTGTTATTTAGGTTTTTATTACTCAAAAGGGTAAATGGATATGAAACCAATGGTGTTATGACCCAACCCAAAAATGAATGCAATCGAATATGATAATGTAATCTTTTCAATTCGATGAATCCTAACTAAATTAAGGAGAGAGTTTCCATTCACTTCCAACAATGCAAAAATTGATCAATAAGAGAAAATATAACAAATTCTCTAATGCACTAATTTTATCAAGAAAAAATAATGCAAATCAATCCCAAAACAATTTTTTATTTTTGTGTTTTTTTTAAAACAAACATAAAAACATCTAAATTCAAATCAAATAAAACTGATCTAAATCTAAAATTGATTTTTCAGAATGTAAACTATGCAGTTGTAATCTATGCACAATTCACTTGAAAAGTATGCAAATGTAATCTATGCACATTTTTCATTCATATTCTGAAAATGAGAATTCTAATTATGCAAATGTGATCTATGCAAGAGAATTCTCAAACACAAGATGATTATAATGTGATCCAAGAACCAATCAAGTGCAAGTCAAGAAAATTGGGTGAGAGGTCCAAAGATCAAAAAACACTCAAAGGGGATTAACACTCATACACAATTTAGCCCCCCCGGGCGAATGAGGGGGAAATTTTTTTGCAAAAACAAAAGCAAAAAGATGCAAAATTGTGAAAATACTGAGACAAACCTCCAAGTAATGAACAAAGGAAATCAAATTAATAATTTCTCAAAAAAGAGACTCAAAACACCCAATTAACTTAATGGAGATTGATGAGATGAAGAATTGCTGAAAGAAATTCAGAAACAAGAGATTTTTGATAGAAAAATACAGATCTGGGTAGATGCTAAGAATCCTAAATCAAATCTAAACTAAACTGAAAAAAGAAATCTAAATTTTTTCAAAAAATTTAACAGGGTCGGCAGGCCCCAGAAGTAACAGGTGCGGTCCCGCACTGTTTACTTAAGGAAAGTGTGAAATTGCCCGCACTGTTCAAAAGAACAAAGTGCGGTTCCCAGAAAAGTTCAAGAAAAACTTAAAAGTTTTAAAAAAATTTCAAAAATAGAGAAAAACTAAACTACCCAGACAGATATCTATCAATCAAAAACCAGGAAAAAAGTTTCCTCAAATCAAAATAAAAGAGAACCAAAAACAACAAGTTCTTTCCCCAGCGGAGTCGCCAATTTGTTGGCCGGATAAATCGTTCTTGCGGACAAGACCGATCTCCCTAGTGTCAGAAGACAATCTAGCAACAAACTAACAACTAAGTTTGTCTTTCTCTAGATATATTCGTTTTACAAATAAATGTTATTAAGGTGTCGATCCTACCTTAGATCCAAATGCTTATTTAACGATTAAATTAAAGCTTATAATAGCATCAAAGTCAACAAAGTAACAGCAGTTGTCTTTTGTTGATCTTGCATGATAAAAACAAGCAAATATTAAATAGCACCTGTATAACAAATAATCATAAAACATACCTATCATAGTGATCAAGGAATCTATGAAATAAATGATCAAACAACAGCTTATTGAAATAAACAATCGAACGAAAATTTATTGAGAAAAACAAAACTTGATTGTATTAATCTTAAAATATACAGAAGAACCTTACAACCTTAGCCTTGATGTTCGAAGGGCCTTCCCAGGGTCCGAAGCAGGAATCTCCTCTACTTTGATAAGTCTTGCACTCTTCCTCTAGGAGCACAAAGAGGTATGTGATATTTCCTCTCAAAAGCTCAGCAGAAAGAAGTCTAAATCTTAACAGCACTTCAACTCAAATATTCTACCCATCAAAATATTCTTCAATCCTCCATTAGTTTTCTTAACATCAAAATCTTGTTAACCCTTTGAGGCTACCCAATGCCTCCTTTTATAGAGCAGATGAGGAGGTTAGGATTCCACCTTTAAAGGGATAGAATCCTCCTTCAAAGGGATAGGCTCCTCACATCAAGGGATTAGTTCCTTAAGGTGTGGGATACATGCACCTTACTAAAGCGTACTCATCCCCAAAAAATCTCATCCAGAACCTTCCAGAATTGACCAAAAATCAACTTTTTCACTTTGATTTCGCGCTTTTTTGACTTTACAGGAAGTCCGCGGGCATAACACTGGAAAATTGCGTTCTAGAACGTAGTTCCTCTTCACATTACCTGCGTACCCTAGCTAAGAACGTAGGTAAGCCTCATATTAACTGCGTACCCAAGGCTTTTTTGAGTTTTAAGGGTTTTTCCTCCATTTTTCAGGGCTTGGAATGAGGAACAAAGGTTGTAAGACTTGCAGAGGAGGTAAGTATGAGTGTCAATGAGCTCATACAGTCAGCAGAATGTCAGGGTGACATTTTTTAGTGTAACAGGATGCACACAGTAAAGTGTAAGAAAGACATTAGAGGAAAGGTTTTCTGGTAGAGACAATGTGGCCTTTAGATGTGCAGTATTTTTGTACTTGTTGTGTGGTGTATATGTGGTACTGTGTTATGTGCATTGTGTAGTAATTGTATCGTGGCATGTATTCATTGTGTTTTAATATGTATACGTATATGTGTGGTGTTGTACAACAAGTGTGGATGTATTTGTTATGTTATAAACCATGTGTAGGTGTAGGTGTTTTGCAATGCATTGTGTGCGGGTGTATGTGTTATGATGTACACTATGCGTATGCGTTCATGTTGGGGATTAGCTCTCTGGATGCGTGGAGGCTATGGGTGGAGCCCTGTAGCAACTTGAGATTCCTTGGAGGTTGTGGGTTGAGTTATTAGTCCCTAGAGCCTGAAGTTTGGGATAAATTCTCTAGATCCCCGAACCAACTTGGGTTCCCTAGAGGCTATGGGTTCACTTATTAGTCCCTGGATCCTACGGGTTGGGAAAAACACTCTGGAGCCCTGGAAAACTAGGGATGAGACCAACCTTGAGTTTTTTATATTAAGGGTAGAGGTGTTACAGTATATGGATACCATTTTTGTTGATACTGAAGAGAAGAGAAGGAATTGGGCGCTTGTCGGGTTTGGAAACTGATCTAGTGTGTGTACATGATTGAAGAGAAGAGAAGGAACTGGGTGCTTGATGGGTTTGGAAACCAATTCAATGAGTGTACAAAAAGGACAAAGAAAAAAGGCAAAAGTAAAAAACCATTTAAAATAAAAGTATGATAATTTTATTTCATTTTTAAATTATGCACATAATCTATGATTATGAATTATGATGGTTGAGTTATGAGATAACTAGATGTGACATGTTTATATATGGTGATATGATCAAAGATCCACTTGACTTGTTGTGACAGGAAATAAATAGAATTGCAGGTGTAGCTTATGTATTGGTTACCAATGAGGTATGATTTGAATTTATTTCAATTCCTTTTGAATCTAATGGAAATTATGTTTTTGGTAAAGGAAAGCATGGAAAATGCCCAGGTTTGGGTGGTTGAAAATGCCTAGTTTAGATGGTTGGAATTGGTTACCAGAAAATTATCAATAGTGAAAGGAATTGGAACATGTAAACTATGTTTCTAAAGCACTTCAGGAGTAGGGCCATTGTGGGACACTAGTATCCAATAGTGTCCATTGGTTTCCATGAGCATGCTATGACCGGTATGATGGTTTTGAGGTAGGAATATGCCTTAGTTTCTGGACCTTCTGATGTGAGGAAGCCTTTCCAAGGGATGGATCAACCGAGAAGGGGATGCCAACGAAGCTTGGAAGGTGTGTGACTACACAGAATGGGGTGATCGAATTTCCAAAGGGAATTTGTAGCAGAGAAGGGAAGAATGGGGAATACACTTTTTTTTATCATTAGAATTGCTAGATGGAATCAGAAACACATTGGGTGTGTGCCCTGGAACAATGAGTCAATAATTGTTTAGTGATGTAGCATGTAGCACAAGGATTGCAGTGTTGGATATTGGATGTGAGTTTCGATTTTGGTAGTGGATTTTGTACTTCTTCAGAAGGAGTTGAATCCTAGTAATACTTTTGAGGGTGGAGGTGTGAGCTTATGGATTCCCTTGTCGCTAATGTAGGCATCATATCCTTTTATTTTCTAGGTAGAGGAAATGTGCATATGTATATATGTGCATATTATTGTAAATATTGTATTGAGATTTGTTTATAAGGATGCATAGACAATATGATTATTTTCTAGTTGAAGCAAATGTGTATAAGTATGTGTTGGTCATTGTAAATATTGGATCGAGTTGTGTTATAAAGCTCCAATAAGAAGTATGCTTATCATATTTAAGCAGTTTGGTATATTTTAAATATTGCAACGAGTTGTGTCATAAAGCTCCACAAGAAGTACGTTTTGCGGGTTATAAGCATCATTGAACATCGAGGATGGTTTTCCCCAAAGTGGAAGGGGTTTGTAACAACCCCTGGTTGATTTTCCATGTAAAAACAAATATAAGACCAAGGTCATGGGAAACGTATTCCAAGATAAAGGGTGGGAAAATTTTTTAGTGGGTATAACTTGTGCTTAATTAATTGCTATGGAAATTGGCCAAGCCATTGGAAAAGGAAAAGTGGCAATAATTGACATGTATTTATGAAAATAAAGGAAAATAGGAGGAAGATGCAGAAACACAAATTTGCATGCAAGGGAAATTAGAGGGAAAATGAATGAAAATGAAGAAAAATGAGACAAAAGTGATAAAAAGGCACTTGAGAATCTATTGACAACATTTTCTCATCCTTTGAATATGATCAACAAATGAGAATGAATAAGCACTTGGAAAAGCAAGAAAGGAAAGCAAGGGCACATAAAATAAATATTGGGAGGTGGAAAGTAAGTGTAATTTTTTTTTTACCTGGAATCCTACTACAACAATTGATGTAGTTTCTTCTATTTTTGTAATATTCCAAAATTTGCATGTAGCAAATTGGAATATTAAATTTTGCTAATTACACTTGGGAGATGAATAAATGGGTAAGGAGGCCCATGCATAGTAAAAAGCTGAATAAAATCCCTCATAATGTGAAAGGGGATCAACATAAAAGCTGGATTTCACACCTTCATGTGTGAACAAGGACTTTTGCATGTGGACAAGGTCAAGTTTGACCAAGTCAACAACACTAGGGTAGGAGGTGGAGATCATCTTGTGAGACAGTGCAGAGATAGTGGGAGGAAGATTCCTTGGTGGAGGAAACCCTAATTGAGTGGGGCCCAAGGCAAGAAGGCTCACACATGTATAAAAGGAGGGAAAGGAAGCCATAACAAAGCATCTTATGAATGATATTGTATTTGTCTTCTTAGACTATTCTGCCTTCTCTTGATGTTTAGCAAAGTTGTTGTGCTGCTTAGCACAAGGATCTCATATTTAGGAATCCTTCTCCTTTCTTGAGAGGCATCTTGAAAGAGATTTTATTGATTTTCCTCACATCTAGGCTTGTGGCCAAGCATCCTCCTTTAGCTACAACATTATTTCTGCAGTAGTATAACGTTGTGTTGTAGGGTGTTGCAGTGAGGGTTCACAACACCACTTTTTGCACTCATTTTTCAAAGGAGGGAGTCTCCATTCCTTTGGGAAATTAGTAAGGAAGATATTGGAGCAGAATTTCATATTTTGGCACTTGGAAAAAGGAATTCCATCATCTACAGCATAGTCCCTTGCAGGAACTGCATCATTTCTTGCAGAGTTGCAGTGTGAGGGTCAAACCCCTCAATCTAGACTTGCTTTCTCAGGGAAAGGGCCAACCCTTCTCCCGGAAAGACTTATAAGAAGGATCCTCCTTCATTTTTGTATCCTTCAGATATTTATACATAGTGCTTCAGCATATTTCATTATTTCAGATCCAAATCTACAAATCTATGCATCTTGTACTTGTACTTTCATGAAACCCTTGCCGGGTTATCTTTCTGATGTGTAAAAGGAGCTAGATCTTCATTTTTCTTCATGTTTTAAGAAATAAAACTCTTGATCTGATAGTTGAAGCATATTTTATTATAAACCCTCTTAAAATGATGTTGTGCATGCTTCAGAAACTTTCTCTTTAGACAAGTCATGGGATTTCAGTGTTTTTAAGCCATATCGGGACCGAGAGATATGTTTAAACAAGAAAAATAGATTTTTTTTCTGAATATTCTCTGGGTGTGAGTCCCAAAATACATAAGATAAGGGATCCCAGCATGATTTTTCCCTATTATAACACAATTTTCTGAAAATAACGTTTTTATGGTCAAAATGCTGCATTTTCCCCACTTGGAATGATGTAAAGGAGCTCCTTTTTGCTGCTGTTACATTCATTTTATGGCCATGTGTTTATCAAAAAAAATTATGTGATAATTTCTCACTTCTATTCCATTATTTTTCTTATGCATTGTTGCATTCCCATTTTGGGATATTACAGTGGTATTAGAGCATAGTCTTGGCTCAGCCTGTGAGTTTCAACCATTATGCTATAAGAAGATAGAGAGAAGAAGCAAATCAGAATGATGGAAAGGATGATATTTATCTCATCACTTTTCAGATCCGTGAAGAACCTCTCCAAGGAGGTTAAGCAGAAGAAATGCAAGGAAACTCCTAGAGGGTTTCAAGAAGAGGAAGGGCCATGCACTTCCTATTCTCAAAGAGGAGAATACATGAAGCATGAAGAACACTTAGAATATGAAATTATAAGTGAATAAATTGCTGAATATAAAGCTAAACCTATAGCCTTCAAGGAGACTCTCGCTTTACCACAGTTCATTCAGCTGGAGGAAGAAAGAAGACCCTACAGCCATGGGATGATGAGAGGCAATAGATTCCTTTTGTCCACTTTTGATGGATCACTCACATGTGCAGCAAAGGCTTGGGTGATGAATCTAGAGGATTTATTCCTAATACATCCAGTAGTAGAGAGAGAGCCTGTAGAAATTGCAGCACTGCACCTTGAAGGTGAAGCTAATTCCTGGTGGTTTAGCCATATGAGCCATGCAAGAGTGTCTACTATTGCTAAGTTTTCTCAAAAGCTGATTAGGAAATTTGACAAAGAAATATTAGAGGAGGAGAAACCCTCAACACCATTTGAAGAGGCATGTACCAGTGTTGTTATAACCATGGAGGAGCAGCCTTCATCTTCAACAGTTTGGGAAGCCAACACATATGAGGAAGAAACTCTTGCAGCCTTGCAAGAAGCCTCCAAATTTCACCAAGGTATGCTTAAGTTTCCATCTCTTTTCATTTCAAAAAATATTATGGATGGATCTACATCATTGTATACTGCTGATCTAGAGCAACATAGTTGCACTGTGCTATACAAGGGTAGTGATGAAGAAAAGAGAACCCATTCCTCATGGGAGCATTCAAATTGTAGCTTCATTCATGAAGCAATGGAGGAAGAAGTGATAAATGGTAGACATCTTGAAGTGAGAAACATTTTATCCTTTCTATTTGACCCTTTCTCAATGAGCACTCCCTAGCTCAAAGAGAAACTTCTACCTGCAGCAGATCCATAACCATATTGGTTTTGGAAGGCCATTGATGAGGAGAAGGTCTCATGGAGAGATCTCATTAGAGGTGCACTTCAACACATCATGGAGTGCAAGGTTCTTCAAAGATTTAAGGAGGTTTTTCACTCATCACACTTGGATCCTTATGGATTCAAGCTGATCATTGATGAGAGGTCTTCTCTAGAAGATCTCCCAGGAGTTGCATTTCAACATCCCATGAAATGCAAGAGGAGAAATTTGATTTGGGAGGATGGTAGCCTTCCTTGGGAAAGTGCTAAGGAAGAACATGGTGGGATGCACCTACATGTGGATGGATGGGTGTGGATGATGAGCAAGAAGCTAGAAATCTACTTGTAGATATATGACATTGGGCAGTAGGAGGGTTGGCTACGTTGGCTACTCTTGAAAGAGTTTGGCCATCATCCTCTTTCTAAGGGTATGTGGGTGAAGAAGGTGTGGCAGGATAATTGCATCATTGGGCAGCAAGGAGTATGGATACATTGTGTTGATATGACATTATTCATATCAATTACCATGTTTTCACCACAAGATTTGTATGATGGAGGTATGAGGAGGCAGCAAAAACTTGTGTTGCTTTGGTTGTTCTTGGGAGAGAAAGGGAAGATTTTCTCTCACACTTTGCATGATGTTGTAGGAGTAGGAGATGGCACTATCATGGTGCAAAGGGGATACTCCTTGGCCTTATATGTTCAAGAGGTACTTCTTATGTGTAGCAACATTATGGGAGATGTCTTTGACAATGAGCATGTCAAAGAATGGAGCTATGAGTTGGCAGGAGCCTATTTTCATAAGCCAACAGCGTTGTCACTTGGGAGCTTGGGGTTATTGTTGGAGTGTCCCCAGGAATACTTCCCACTTGATGCACTTGGTGGACAAGGAGGAGGTGAGAATGATGAAGTAGTGGAAGGAAACATATATTACAAAGATATGATCTTCTTAACTTGGATTTCCAAGCATAAGAAGGGTGATCTTCATGCAGCACATGGTTCATTCCTCTTCATGCGAGTGTGTCATACCACTATGGAGGAATTATTCACATACATATGCATCATCTTACTCTCAACACATGGTAAGAATATTTTTTTTGCATCCATGGATTTTCTAACATAGTATTTGGATTCTCTTACCATTCATATTCAGTGCATTGTTCCACAAGAGGGAAAGCTTTACATTGAGCTCCATGGTCAACATTGGGCCAAATTATATGATGGAGACAACCATATTTTATATGGCCTTGGGCAAGTGTTTTATCCTTCCATGTATGTTCAATTGATGTATCCAGCCACTTACTATTAATTAGTAGATGTAAGAACATACATAATTATCTATTTATTAAAAAACAACTTGCCATACTATTTTCTGAAGCAACAGTTTGGAAAACTGCGCTGTGACTACATGGGAAACCGATGGTACTTTCCTGCCCCACATGAAACCTTTAGTATTTCCCTCATGTTGATGCTGATCATGGTTTCATTTTCTGGTATTGTTTTTATTTCTATTGAGAGCATGATTTGGAGAGAGACACATGGGTTGGATGTGTCCTTTTGGGAAGAGGATTCCCACACTTTCTACATTGCATGTTCTAATGGGAGCATGGGAGGAGATATGGCCACCACAGAAAAACACTTGTTTCTTTTTGAGGTGGGCCATGTGATTGATGGGATGCCATATGGTGATGATTTCCTATCCATCACATATGGAATGATTTGGGCCAGCTTGATTCAAAACATTGGAGAGGAGATCTTTGGAGATCTAGTCTTCATCTCGCAACTTGAGGGCAATTGTATTGCAGCCCAAGATCAACATATGCTCTACACTTATCATAAGTGGAGAGGAAGAAAGTGTGGGGTAGGCTACTTTGTCTACCATGTTTATATTTTCAGCCCACCTACTTTGTAGGAGCTCAAGGTGGAGGAACATTTTCAGGAGTTGCCATGTTGGGAGGTGACTCATTTTGTATGGATGATTGCTTGGGGATGGAGGATCCACATGGGAAGGATGTTTCCAAATGCATTTCAAACTCAATTCCTTGAAGGGACCTCTAGAAAACACCTTACTACCCCCTTAAGTACTTTACCTTTTCATGATGATAGCTATTTGGCTAGCTTGCACGCTTGGGAGGGGCAATATGGAGATTCATTGATGAGACAACATCTCATTCCTTGGAGGATTTCATCATATGTGGATGCTATAGCAGGAGGAGGGGATACTATTCAGTTCTATCCTTGCAGTTTCTTGAGGACAAGCAACATTTGGGCGAGGAGGATTGTAATATTCCAAAATTTGCATGCAGCAAATTGGAATATTAAATTTTGTTGATTACACTTAAGAGATGAATAAATGGGTAAGGAGGTCCATGCATAATAAAAATCTGAATAAAATCCCTCATAATGTGAAAGGGGATCAACATAAAAGTTGGATTTCACACCTTCATGTGTGAACAGGGAATTTTTCATGGAACAAGGTCAAGTTTGACCAAGTCAACATCGCTAGGATAGGAGGTGGAGATCATCTTGTGAGACAACACAGAGATAGTGGGAGGAAGATTCCTTGGTGGAGGAAACCCTAATTGAGTGGGGCCCAAGGCAAGAAGGCTCACACATGTATAAAATGAGGGCAAGGAAGCCATAGAAAAGCATCTTATGAATGATATTTGATTTTTTTTCTTAGACTATTCTACATTCTCTTGCTGTTTAGCAGAGTTGTTGTGCTACTTAGCACAAGGATCTCTTGTTTAGGAATCCTTCTCCTTTCTTGAGAGGCCTCTTGAAGGAGATTGCACTGATTTTCCTCACATCCAGGCTTTCAGCTAAGCATCCTCCTTCATCTACAATGTTATTTCTGTAGCATTATAACGTTGTGTTGCAGGGTGTTGTAGTGAGGGTTCACAACACCACTTTTTGCACTCATTTTTCAAAGGAGGGAGTCTCCATTCCTTTGGGAGATCAGTAA
The DNA here is from genome assembly GCA_034641835.2 of Pinus albicaulis. Classification (NCBI taxonomy): domain Eukaryota; kingdom Viridiplantae; phylum Streptophyta; class Pinopsida; order Pinales; family Pinaceae; genus Pinus; species Pinus albicaulis. The sequence continues at coordinate 360,151,180 of CM076577.1, forward strand.
AGAAGATATTGGAGTATAATTTCATATCTTGGCACTTGGCCAAAGGAATTCTATCATCTACAGTGCATTCCCTTGTAGGAACTACTTCACTTCTTGTAGAGCTGCTGTGTGAGGGTCAAGCCCCTCAATCTAGACTTGCTTTCTCAGGGAAAGGGCCAACCCTTCTCTCGGAAAGAATTGTAAGAAGGATCCTCCTTCATTTTTGTATCCTTCAGCTATTTATACATATTTCTTCAGCAGACTGCGTTATTTCAGATCCATATCTGTAGATCTATGCATCTTGTACTTGTACTTTCATGAAACCCTTGCCGAGTTATCTTCTTATGTGTAAAAGGAGCTAGATCTCCATTTCTCTTCATTTTTTGAGAAATAAAACTCCTGATATGATATTTTCTACATATTTTGTCATAAACCCTCTTAAAATGACGCTGTACATGCTTTAGAAAATTTCTGTTTAGACAAGTCACAGGATTTCAGTGTTTTTAAGCCATATCGGGACAGAGAGATCTGTTTAAAAAAGAAAAAAAAATAATTTATGAATATTTTCTAGGTGTGAGTCCCAAATTTCATAAGCTAAGGGATCCTAGCATTAGTTTTCCCTATTATAATGCAATTTTTTGAAAATAACGTTTTTTATGGTCTAAATGATGCATTTTCCCCACTTGGAATGATGTAAAGGAGCTCCTTTTTTCTATTGTTACATTCATTTGATGGCCATGTATTTCTCAAAAAAAATTGTGGGATAACTTCTCATTGCTACTCCAGTATTGTGCTTATGCATTGCTGCATTCCGATTTTGGGATATTACAATTTTTTAAATTAACCAAACAAATTATTTATTTTTCGCCACAGTAAATATAAAAAATAATACACTACAACCTTCAAAAATAAAATATTGTTGAAGAAAAATAATCTGGAAAGAATATATGCACACAAACACAAATACACAGTTATTTTTGGACTAAGTCCCCGAAAAACCCAACTTGGGAAAACTCATGCAGTAGCTGAGGGTTTGATTATTATGAAATAGTGAATTTGAAACTATGGATGCTTAATATAGAAATACAAACAGAGAAGTGGCTCGAAATAAATATAGTGAGAAAAACTCTTACTCCCATAGGCGATCTGACACTGACCTTAACTCAATTTGAATTGTTCTTTGTTGCCTCTGTGCAATCACTACGTCAGCCTACACTGTACTACATCCCCATAACTCATAATTAATTCTCCTCTCACTATCTGATCAACTGTTTTCTGGAAGATAGATTCTCCTGGCCTCTGGACTCTCACTTCAGCTTCTGGAACTAAATCAAATCTTATCTCCAGCAAAATATGAAAGATCCTCTCAATAAATGCATTGGCTTTGCGTGGCTCTGCACTTATGACCTCTCTAAAATGCACTCATCGGAACTGGAAAATATTCCTCCGTCCTTACTATACCTACCCCTCTCTCACTGCTTCGAGCTCACTAGCTCTCTCTCCATGAACTCGGCGCTGCTACTCTCGGAATTGATCTTCTAGTGAAAGCGAACTCAACAAGTGTGTTCTCTAATCCCCATCGAGTTTCTTCTTATATTTCTCATTGAGACATCAATGATCATGATTAAAACTTAACCGATGGTTAAGATTAACTAGAACTCGATGTGTGTCTTTTTCTAGAAAAATCTCATGGTGACTTAATTAATACCTATTAATTAATCATATTTCCTATGTTTAGACTTAGGAAATATTAAAAAATGACTAATTAATTTAATTAAGTCGTATCTAGGTGGAATTTTGAGAAATGATTTATTGGTATTGGATAATACATGTATTCTAACCTCTCTTCTAGATCTTGAGGCTAGAGCACATACGATGCTACAAAAACTAACACTCCCTATTAGCGAGGAAAGTGTTCTAGTACTGTAACTGCAACTGCTGCTGCAATACATTGCCTTTGCACCATCTCCTGTCATGTTGCTGAAGTATGGTTGTTATGCTCACAAACTAGTGCAAAACTTTGATATGCATTGCATATGTGCTGCTGATAACCCTGTTGAACTACTGCCAACTACTGCATCTGCACTAGAAATTTTTTGATGCTTCTACTGCAACATCTGCAACTCCCTCTCATTTGTTTTTGTTGCAACTGAAACATCTACAACTAAGAACTATCCGACACACTGAACCAACTTTGGTCAGTATGATGCATCTATCACCTTAGTGTTGAATGTTGGTAGTATTTGCGCAGTCACTGAAGCCTCAACGTTGCTGCTGACTCTACTCTGTGCCAACTGCACTACTTCCAACTCTGCACTAAACTACTCAATATTTTATCTCTACTAGCCACTACATCTATCACTCTGGCATCTGACTGGACCAACTACCAATGGTCCATCCTGCTAGTGCGTACTGTGGTATCCCATAAAAAGGTATTGATTCATGAGGTGGAACACATCAAGTATCCTACCCATCTTGTAGCGCTCTTGGGCTACAAAACCAAATCAACCCACCTCAATCCTGGAGGTATCTCAGCGATCATGTTAAAATATTCCTCCAGTATAGAGGAAAACCTATTTATCTCCATGGATGCAACATGTTGGTCCTGATTCTCCTCTTTGTCCTTATTTCTGAGAGGACACTGAGTGATATAGTGGCCTAGCTCGCCACATCTAAAGCATTTGACCTTGGAAAGGTCCTTCTTCCTCTTGCGCTACTCTTGCCACCCCTATGATGCGAGGGCCACATTCTCCTCTTCTTTCACTTGCTTCATCCCACTGTTGTTCTTGTTTCCTCTGAAGGTATTATTCACCAAATATTTCTTCATCTCCTGCTGCTTCAAGTCAACCCACATCCGGTCCCACTCTGGTAACTTGTTTCTACTCAGGATACTTTAGGAAAAGACTTGCCAGTCTTAAAAAATGTTATTCAGAGCTAACTGCACCAATTCTTTAGGTTGAGGTACTAACCTTGCAACTGAAATATGGTTTCAGACATCCTGCAACCTAGTGAGGAAGGGGTTTATGCACTCCCCCTTCTTCATATGGTTACATCTCAACTTGTCCTCAAGATACATATTCCATTTCCTGAAATATTCCTATTATAACATAGCAAGTACATCCCACTACTGCTTGGTAGTATCTTTTCCAGCTATGTGAGACACCATGTGATCTCGAACCCCATCAAGAATCAACCTCTTTGCTTTCGCCATCTCCTTCTTGTAGGCCTTCAGCTGAACTAGTTCCATGGGTACAACCACCACAATTGGCTTGAGGGGTCCTGACCCAGGTTTGAATTTATTGTGAAACCAAAAACCCTCCAACTACTCACCCTTTTGATAATGACCTGCTTGTGCAGATCAACGTGTCACTTGAAGCAGTATGGGGGGGTGCCAGAACCAGGTTTCCGCACCCTGAGGAAGAAATTCATGTGGTTGCCTTAACAAAATTATGATAGATTTACCATGGATTATAAGCAGATGTGTGCATAAACAAATCAACAAACTATCATATCAAATTCATCGCAGATTTAGGCAAGTGCACATAAATAGATGACAAAATCATAGATCTCCACAGATTATTCCAGTATACAGTATATATATATATATATATATATATATATATATATATATATATATATATATATATATATATATTCACGTGCAGTATAAAATACAGTTAAGAAAATCAATTCATCAACAATATACTTCATTCATACTACACTTCATTTATTAGCGCAGATGAATTTGGTCATAAACAGAAGTAAAAGCATAATCACAGAACCAATTCTGATCTCAAAGCAATAAATAGAATAGATTCACAGTAATCATATAAATAACACATCAAGCACATAACACATTTTATTTCACCAAAACAGTTTGTATATTAATATTTCCAACAGTTCTAGTACATTCAGACTTCCCTTACAAATTACCCTTCAGTGCGCACAACTAGTGGAGTCCACACACAGCTAAGACTAGGTCACCGTGCACACAGCTAGCAGGAGCATTTCTACCCAAAAACACACACTTAGACTGAAATCCTGTAATATTCCCAAATGGGGAAATCAATAATATAAGCACTAAAAATGCATTTTTTCAGAAATTTATGCTATAAAAATTAAGATCAGCCCCTGGATCCATTAGTTTATTCATTATAATATCCAAATACAAAAGGAGATCTGAAACAAATCATGATAGCCTAGCTAAACAAGACTCGCAAGCCCAAAACAACCCCAAAATTCTACAACCCCATGAATACTATAACACAGAAATATTGCAGCAAGTGATAGTGTATTTTACTAAGGGTTTATAGTTAAAAATAGAGAGACAAAATAAATCTACTGATATATTAATCAATAGAGATCAAAAACTAAGATCTAGTCTCTTTTACACAAATCCAAGATGAACCGGCAAGGGTTTATTGATAGACATGAATTGAAAGAAGTATATGTTGCAGATATATAGCTGAATCATGCATTATGGCTGAAGCTATACATATATATGGCTAATAATACAAATAAATTACTGTAGCTCCTCCTACTAGCTTTCTAGGAGAAAGGTTGATCCTCCCTCTGGGAAACTAGCTCATAAAACAGGGGTTTAAACCCTTCCACTGAAACACCATGTAAAATAACGCAATTTCTCCATGGGACTGCACTGTGGCTATAGGTGACTTCTTGGCCAAGTGCTGGATGGTGGAAATGAAGTCCAAAATTCTCCTCTTAGATTTCTTAAACAAGTCCTCCAAGGAAGAATGGGGGAATTCCCGCATGAGAAAACCCTTGTACTAAACAGTACACCAAACTTAGCTAAACAACTAAAGCATGCAATAAGTCTAAACAGACTCAATCATAAAATCATATTCTCAATCCTACCCCATATGGCTACCATTCCCTCCATTATATACTTGATCATCTTCCTCACCATGGGTACCAACCATTTATGAGGTTACTTCCGTGCAAAGGCTCCTCCTTCAAAATTACGCTATCTCCACTAGTTCCACTCTTCTATTTACAACGCTGTTTGATTTGGTCAACCTTGATTTAGTCTTCATGCATTTTCTCCTTTCACACTCATGGTGTCTTTATTCTAATTGTCTAAACTGATCCATATTCATACTAGAATATCTTTACTAATGATCCACTCCTCCCATATTAGTGTTGTTGAATTGATCAAACTTGACCTTGTCCACATGCATTAGCCCTTGTTCACACATGAGGGTGCTTGATCCAGTTATTAACATGACCCATTTTCACATTAAGAGGGATTTTGTACCTCCTAAAAGAGATTTATGGGCCTCCTCACCCATTTATTCATCTAACTAGATGTTAAGAGAAAAATTAATATTCCCATAAGCTGCATGCTAATTTAGGAATATTAAAAATCCTTACAAAATTTTCATCAACATAAGCATGATATTACTTCCCTGCTTGACTCGATCTATTTATATTTATACTATTCTTAGCGCACAGATACTATGGTCTCAAACCATGGTTTGAGGTCCATAGTTTTCCATTAAAACCCATTTACATAAACTAGGGACTTTGACCTACCCCAAAGCTACTTTGAATCTTCTGCGCAGTGCACAAAAAAAAATATATATATAAAAATTTTACCAAAATTTATCCAAGGGACCCCTCTCCAACAGGCCCCCAACATAAAATTGTCACTCGTCCCGAGTCACTGTTGGGTGGGCTCCTTCATCTTTGCCTTGGGCACGATGATAGAGGTGTTCAGTGGCAAGAACACCTCAACACTCTGTGCAGTAGCTACCCGTGCTTCGTTTACCAATTTATCAGTTGTTGGCCCTTCGGTTGCAAGATTAATGTTGCGTTGGGTTTGCTTAAGGCTTTTCAAGGCTCAATCCAATGTCTAAGACAGTTGCACTGCTTCCTCAAACCATGGCTCCATCCTTGCATGCACGTCCTATATATTATTTTCAATATCCCAACCCTCCTGAAGATGGGAAAGGTGTTGTGCTATCACTTGGGTGGGCACCGCCATCCTTATATCTGAAAAATGTTGCTCCTTGACGCGCAATTCACTGTGCAGCTATTGCACCATTGGGTCATTCTGAACCGAAGTCTAGACACCCATGACCTCATCTAAGAATTGGCCGCACTTTGTGACTATGGTGACGATGCTGTTTGTGGCTGCCTTTACCTCTGCAGCACTGAGCTCTAACTTTTGGAGGCGTTTCTTGCTGCAGCTTCATCTGCAAGTTTGCAATTTGTTGCTCAAACTCTACCTTGATAGCCTGCACCTCCTCGTGCGATGCCTTCAGCACAACAGCCAATCCTTCCAATTTTTTGGCTAGAGCGGTTGAGGCAGGGATTGCTGCCACATTGTTGGATACTTATAAATTTTTTCTTCCAGGGTGACACACCGAGCCTTAGCTACGCAACATGCTTCTTCTGCTGACTATTGTTTCTGCTGCAACTTGATTGCTTGATGCTGTGAATTAGTGGCAGTGCGGTAAGCGCGAGCTTCTTAGAAATTCAGCTCGTCCACAATCATGTTGTGGATCATGCGGAGCTTTCTTGCAGGTAGGACGACCAAATCAACATTAATTTCTTCGCAGGATTTGAGTTGCACACATAGAATTGATGAATCTACGCAGATGGTAGTATCAGGGATCTAGAAGAGGTGAATCTTCCCCATCGAAGGAAAAACTATGTTGAGTGGATGTGTGCTAGTAGCAGTCATGCTCACTTGAAGCAAGTTTAACTTGTCCATGCTTGCTTGCATCAGGATTGCTTGAACCTTTAACCCCTAAATTCCACTATGCACGCCATTGAGAATAGCCTTGTACTTTGCCTCCAGGTTGGTCCACATATCTTCCGTCACGGACGTGACAGTGTTTGCAATCTCATTGAGATCATCCTTAGTCAATGTAAGATCTTCTTCTCCAACAACTTTCGACCCTTTTCACTTCTTTCTCGGACATCCTGCACCCTTAGATCCATGCTTTGTCCTCGTGGCAGTCTGCACTTCAACTTGCTCAATAGTCTGAGCTTCAGTCTCCTGAGGACCTGCACTATTCTTTTCCAGCGTAGTCTCTTTCTCAAGGTCAATGGTCTCACCATTTTGGTCAGCATTTCCTCTGCTCCATTGATTTATTTGTGGGATGTGTAATTGTGTGAGGCTTGGTAGGAGTCTTTGGAATGGATGAGGATGCACCCTCCATGGTGTATGGCTCAAACCAAGCTCATGGCCACTTTGTTGTGACGCACAATAAATCGTCTTCTATCACCAAATAGGGAAATTCGTAATAGATTCCCTCAATAGTGCCCTTCACGTGGATATGGATGTTGTGGAATGTAGCCTTGAAATATTCGATGAGCTTATATTTCTCATACAAGGTTGGAGACAACCTTGGATTTGATTAAATGGCTTGAAACACCACAACATCAAAAAGGACCCAAAAAATTGTATTCTCTCTGACGCACACAAGGATTGATGAATTCTGGAGTGTGGCGTAATGCGCAGCTTCACACATCTTATGCTCAATGTCCGGGAATTTCATTTCTTCAAATGTATTCTAGTTGATGAGATCTATTAAAAGAAGTAGCCAAGCACAATATAAATTCTTCTCGTCTTCTTGTGCCTCACGCACATTATCCACAAATTCTTTGCAAAGATACTAAGCCCAATTATATTATATGCCCTTCTCGCATTGCCCAATGAGTGTGATGACTTGGCATGGGACTTCCTTCGATCTACATTTCCTCATCATTTTGCATGCTAGGATGAGGATGCCAAAGCGGATAGTTGGGTCATTAATCTCGCTCACCACAAACCTGCAACTGTGGCATGTGACGTGATGGTCATTCTTAATCTTCTCTACGACTCTCTTCTCCTGGCCTTTTCCTCCAAAATCAGCCACAAGATTCGTGCCTTGATCAAGTGAGCCAGTAATTCGATGGATCAACACGACATCGATGGGGATGCACTCTCCCAACCAAAAAAATTGACTGTGGACAAGCACGAGAAACTAACGCACACAAATGTTATTGATCAGGTTGCACCCAAAATGTGGGATCTGCAGCAAATTTAACAGCCTTGATTTGTGCAAGCCCAACACCCAGTGCTTTGTCTCGACGCACACAATTCTCCCCTCATAAGAAACTTAGTCTAAGTATCTCTCAGGTGCGAGCTGTGGAAAATTTTCGGCATCTGTGAGGTCCTAGTCCTCCATTTTCAAAATTTTCACTTTGGGAAACATATCTCCTTCCATTGGTATGTTTTCTGGGATCAAGGGCATGTTGATGTATGCCTGCACTTTGTCTAGGTCCTTCGGGACCTTCACTGATGCTTTGCGCAGTGCGACATATGTCGGTAACCATGAGATGGGGGGAATTTCCACCATGTCCTATTCTTCCATGATTGTTTTAGGAAATTTTTCCATGGATTTATTTTGGCGCTCAGCTGCAAAGGAGCGCAACTTAAGGGTCTTATCTCTTAGGGATTTTTGGGACACTAAGGTTTGTCCCTTATTAGTCTTAGTTGGTGCAGGGGTCTTAGTAGCCCGCGCAGTAGGATCCTCTCTTGGTCAGGTGACTGTCAAACTTGGCGGAATGACATTTCCTAAACCTCTACGGTGCAACTCCTACTCAAACACTGGATCAAGACCAAACATAGATTGAGAATAGAGGCTAGAAATCAAAGAGCTCAATGGAAAAAAATCACACAGAAGTCAAAGGGAACTAATGCAACCCCTTAAGTCATATTTATAGCTTAGGCGTGTCTCAAATGGTCCCTTGTGCATTAATGTGGCTCCATAAATGAAAAAAACAACTTTGAATATGGCATAATCTCCTCATTAAATAAAAATAAGTCACTCCTCCAAATAGTAATAAAATTGTCTTTTCCAGATTTACTATTCCAACGGCTATATTCTAGCAGTTCTGTGACCCAGTCAACCTCTGCGTGTAGCTTCCGCGTGCGTATTGCACCTGTTTATGCATTCGCCATCCCTTCTGTGTAGATCAAATACCTTAGCCATATATTCATTTTGTGTGTGCAAGGAGAGGTTCATCCTTGTATGGCTTCAGTTGACTTACGTTGACATACCCGGGAATATATTCTCCACTAAATGTGGCCAGGCACACCGCACCTCCGAAAATGATCTCCTTAAAATATATCATCCTAGCCAATGCATCTTGAACTTCCTTGGGTGGTGTGAAAAATTTCTGTCACACAACAAGACCAGATCTTCTTCCTTAAATACCTTCTGTCTGATATGCCTATCATGCCATGCATTTTCACGCGCCTTCTGCAGTCGTTGATGGAAATTTGAAATAAATTGATCATCTTCTAGCACGATCAACCACAACAATTGTTACTCCATAATATATTATTCTTCCATATTTGTGAATGTTTTAATGTACAGACTGGGAATAATGTAATCCATTGGCATCACAACTTCCTGCGCATATACCATCCTGAATGGTGTCTTTCCTGTTAGCTTCTTGCATGTAGTTCTATATGCCAAAAGAACCGAAGGTATGCGCACATCCCAATAATTCCTATTAGCATTGAAAATATTAGTGAGCGCAGTCTCTAATATATTATTGAAATCTTCCATGGCACCATTAACCTATGGGTGATATTGAGTACTCTTCTGATACTGAATCTAGAATTCTTCTGTCAGAGCTTCAATGGTTTCATTCAAGAAGTGCATACCTCAATCACTCATCAAAATCTTAGGGCATCCAAATTGAGTCAATATGTTTTCAAAAATGAACTGTGCAACTCTGTCTGCACTACAATCCTTCACTAGCTTAGCTTTAGCCCAACGAGTTACATAGTCTATCACAGTGATGATGTAACACACACCTATCTTCTTTCCTAGAGGGTCAATATGCCCAACAAAATATATGGCCCATTTATCAAATGCTTGCAATGCCATCTAAGGGTGCAAGGGAATCTCATCTCTGTGTGATGGCTTTCCTGTCCTTTGGCATACATTGCATGCACGACAATACACATATGCATCATTGTGAAATGTGCGCCACCATAAACCAACTCGAAAAATCTTCTGCGCAGTTTCTTTTCCTGCATAGTGACCTTCGGCAACCCCTCCATGAGATTCAACTAAGATGTCTCGTCTTTCAAATTCCAAGACATATCTTCGCAAGACCTCATCTGCACCCATCTTGTACAACTAACCAACAATGATATTAAAGTCAGATGCACACGCCACAAGCTCTTTCTTCTGTTGCAATGTGTACTACTCGGGCGCACGTCCAGTAGTCAAAAAATGGATGATATTAGGTAAATGATCAGCAACCACCTTTATAGTGCATAACCTCACATTTGGTAAAAGATCTTCAAAACTAGTCAGCTCTTCTCCATTCTCAATGTGTGACAGATAGTATGGCCCAAAATTTAATCTCCTCAGCGTCACAATAACTTCAAATTCATATTCTTGAAACAATAGTAGGCACTTGCAAATATTCCCCCCCAACACATGCTTATTGACTAGGTACTTCAAATTAGAGTGGTCAGTAAACATCTTGAAGTTTCCTCCTAACAGATAGTGGTGGAATTTCTGCAGCGCATACACCATCACCAATCCTTCTCTCTCTATGGTTGAGTAATTATGTTCTACGCTTGATAGCTTTCGACTTGCATAGGCAATTGGGTGATCGATATCTGTAGCTCTTGGCTGTGCTAAAATAGCTCTAAGTGTGATGTAGGAGGCATCAACATGCACATGGAATACCTTCGGCCAATTTTGAAAGACCAATATGGGCGTACTGACCATCTTCTCCTTCAACAATTCAAAACTCTTCTGACATTCTACATCCCAAAATAATGTCACATCCTTCTTGAGAAAATTTTCCATGGGCATAGTTATCAGTGCATAGCGTTGAATGAACTTCTGATAATATCCTGTATGCCCCAAAATTGAGTGCAGTTGTTTGATATTCAGAGGAACTTCTAGATTAAAAATCATTGCGATCTTCATGGGATCTACCTGCAACCCACGTCGACAGAAAATATGACCTAGCAATATCTCAAATGGCACACAAAATATGCACTTCTTCCAATAATTGAGATTTGATACATTCAACAAGAATCCAACATTAAGTGCAGACTTGATACATGCATTTTCAAAAACCCAAATACAATCCAATCATCAAAGTAGACTTCTAAGAACTTGTGGATATACTCCTTGAATGCAACTAATATTACACGTGAGAAGATAGCAGGTGCATTCTTCAACCCAAATGGCGTGACTGTATACTAAAAATATCCCTATTCTATTGCAAAGGTTGTATTACTTCTATCTTCTGGCACAATCCTAATCTAATGATATCCTGAGAAACCATCTGTAAATGAATAAGCCTCCTATCCTTCGACATTTTTTAGGATCTCATCATAAAATGGGGTTGGAAATGGATCATGTACACAAGCATCATTTAGTTTGCATAGATCCATGCAAATCCTTATTTCTCCTTTAGTATTCTTATCATGTACCACCAGACATTTCCACTGGTTCTATAATGCCCACAAAAACCATTTTGTCCAACTCTTCCCTAAATTTCTACTTGTATTTTGGATACAATGTATATGGGCACTTCTTCACAGGTCACGCATCAGGAGAAACCATATGTAAATGAATAAGCCTCCTGTCCTTCGACATTTTTGAGGATCTCATCATAAAATGGGGTTGGAAATGGATCATGTACATAGGCATCATTTAGTTTGCGCAGATCCATGCAAATCTTAATTTCTCCTTAGTCTTCTTATAATGTACCACCATAGGACTTACCGAATCAGACTTTTCCACCGGTTCTATAATGCCTGTAACAACCATTTTTTCCAACTCTTCCCTAAATTTATACGTTTATTTTGGATACAATGTATATGGGTGCTTCTTCATAGGTCGCCCATCATGTTTCAAAGTGATATTTATAACTCCAAGCTCTCCAATTATCCTTTCAACTCAGAGAAATTTGTAGGAAACATGTCTTGATACTCACTCAATAGATCAACAACCTTTCCCACTGTATCATCATCCCAATAATATATAATCTTTGATAACTTCGGTTTCTCTTCTATACCAATGTACAATTGTCGAATATTCAGAGGCTTTGTGACATCTAGGGACATAATTGAAGGTCCAACAATTGTTTGTTATCCCTCAAATTCAGGGATTGCGATATTCCTGGGATCTTCTTTAGTTTCTTCAACTATAATATTTTTACAATTGAGCATATCCCTCATCTGCACATCCCATGTTGGTGAAATGTGCTCTATATTTGGTTTGTAAGTATCAAATATGTCCTCTTGAATACCTTGTAGCACTTTTCCCAAACAATCAAACCCAATATCAAAGTTGAAGGTCAAAATGAAACTCTCGTTCAACGTAGATCATTCATTGGCTCCTCGACGTAGCTCTATTTCCAGGTACCAATCAGTAGGCACCTTCCCCAATGTGTGAATGAACATGTGTACCCATTTAGGTATCACCTCTGAGCCCAATACTTCAGTCCATTTCACCAGATGTTTGCGCAGATCAAATTTTCTGGAATAAACTTCTTCCTTTATGGTATTTGGACATTCAAAGTGAAATCTCATCATTTGAGAAAATTATTCCGAGTTTCCCATATTTCCTTTGTGTGTCTCCCACCATCATGTTGGAGTAGTGTGCAACGCTATATCCAATGCATGTAATATATGTCCTTTTGGAACAATTCTTTCAAGTTATCCTAAAAAAATATTTACATTAGTTAAACAATCATAATATGGTAATTCTTGTACCTCTGATCATATTCAACGAAAATATATGGTCACTCGATTTCAACGCAGCGAAAGATACTTCATGTAAACTGGTTCTACCAGTTTTCCAACTCTTCATTTGAATCTAAAAATTAGGAACTTTCCTTTTCCCAATTAAGCCTTCCATTAGTTGTTGGATTAATCCAATTATCATCTCACTCAGTTATCTTATAGATATGGTCAACATCATCATCTGCACGCACCGATTCTGTGTATCGTGCACCTTCTGCATGATCTAGAGGAACTACAACTCTGGTTCCATTCTTCTCAAATACCATACTTCTCATCTTCAAATTCATGATTCCATCCATATCAATAGTACAATATAATCCCAACAATGTAGGATAAGAATTAGTATCATCCACAATTTGTATGGCTTCGAAATATGCAAGCACCTTAACTCCTTCAATATTGACTACAGCCTGCAACAGTCTTCCTAATGGAATAATTTTCTATTGATTCGCCATGCACAGCTGAATAGTAGACCATTCCTAATTAGGCTCTCCCATGTGCAGCCAATTTTTCTTAGGTAAGACATTTGAATTAGACCCTAGATCCAGAATGAACTGATCCATCTCATAAGCACCGATCTGAGCAGTCAAGCGCATCTCTCATCCAGTTCTATTTCTTTTATTTTTCTTAATGATCTTGTTGACATCTTTTTGTTCCATCCGAGGTTGTTATTTTTCTGCCTAGTTATCTATCAATGCTTGAATATTATCCACTACCTTTTTTTTGCGCAGTATTTTAATGAAAGCTTGTAAAAATGGCTATATTTCTTCATCTACTCCAGCCATATCCATAGGTCTACTTGATGTTGATGCGCTTGCTTCTACAAACCCCTTCTTTGCTTCTATGAAGGTGTCATTTTTGCGCTATATATAAAATCCATCCTTTTTCTCAGGTGCCTTTCGAATCCAAATACCAACATCTGGCTTCTTTCCTTTGTCCTCACCAGTGGTTGCACCGCTTCTAGTGACAACATTCACACTAGGATCCTCTTCATGCATCTTCGCCCTCACCATATGAATATTCTGCATCAGAGTCTATGTTTTCTTCTCCTACATATTAGCAATTAAAATAGGACAATATTCAATTACATGATCAAACTTCCTACAATACTTGCATGATTATTGCATAGGATTTGGATAGTTGTGCACATAATGACCAACATCTCCACAATTGTAGCAGATGACATGTCCTCATCCTCTATGAGTTGATCCTCCTCCTCTTCATATTCCTCTATTCTGGAATCCACCATGCCCAAAAAAAGATGATAGTGAGGTAGGTTCGGCCTTCATTCTGTACAACTCATATTTGTCAATCATCAAATCAAAACTTTGAAAATGTTGTTCATCATGTCCCAGTGATGAGCATAATCTACAAAAAAATTGTTTCAACTCGGAGATGTATTTTACAATCCTTGTGTTATCACAAATAACATCTCATTTTTTGTTGATAGGGTCATTAGCATAGGTTTCATTTGTCTCATAAAAATGGTTCATGAAATTGATGAAAAATCTTGAATTGATCACTATCCTAAGTTTAGAAAGTCCACTTGTCATGCCCATCACAGTAAAATCCATAAAAATCCACCTTAGGTTCACATGCATTTGTTTAAAATTTTGTAAAGGACACATGTTTGTTTTTTCCCAATTCCATAGTGAATATAACTACAAATAGGTTGTTTTCGCTACGAACTCACTTCACCAGTCTGTAGCAAATCTACGAGGTTTATAACTGAAAATGCTATGGAATCATGTTTTTCTGCACCAATAAAGGGGATGATGAGCTATTGAGTTTTTAGAGGTTTAGGGTGAATGTGAGGTCACGTGATCATGTTAAACACACACATGGTGGGTGAGAAAGTAAACACACACAAAGGGAAAGATAAGCATTAGTTGCATATTACCATTGATATGATGTACATTTATGATACAATGAGGTGACCCTTGGATTCCACATTCCAAGGTCACTTGGACTCATTTTATGACGGTTCAACTTCCATACCTACCCATAGAGGATTAGGTGTCCAAAATTCCCCCCCTTAATCCGAAGGGGTATGTGTGAGTCTAAGAAGAGAGTTGTAATACAAATTTGCAAAGTATGCATGGCAACACTTAGGCTGAATCATCTCTCTGAAATGTTGGCATAAAGAGGTGGTTTAAGGATGACCACCAACACTGGAACACAATGCTTATTGTAGTTCTTAGAATTCTTCCAAATCTAGCAAGAAGCCGAGGGCTTCTGCTAGAGGAAGTGTCCCTCATATTTGAAGAGGGAGACCTTCAACCTAGAAAAAGGGAGGTCTACAACCTGTGATGGTTTAAGGATGACCACCAACACTGGAATGCTTGATGGATTTCCCAAAACTCTACCAAGGTTGGAAAGAAGTTGAAGTCTTCTGCTAGAGGAATTTCTCCAAATTCTTTGAAGAGGAATAATATGAACCTCACATATATGGTTTAAGGTTGTCCATCAACCAAAGGAATGCTCATGGGCATCCGTTTCTCTGGCTACAACTCTGAATCTGGAATGATGAATTGTGGCTCAAGCTTGCTTGAAGTGGTGTGTCTCTAGCTACAACTATGAATCTGGAATGATAGATTGTGGCTCAAGCTCGCTTGATGTGGATTTGAAGCTTGTAGATGACCACCATTCCCCCCTTGTCAGGTACAAGGTGAGATGATGGTGAAAAATCAACTAAATATTGTTCAATATTCTAGAACAAGTTTTGACATGTGACTTAAAAATCTTCTTGCCTGTTGATGCCCATTACCAAGAAGCGATCCATCCAAGATGAAGCTTTGTTCTTACAGGAGGCTTGTTTCTGAAGCATCTATGTGAAGAATGGGTGTGTCGACCACAGTGCTTTCATCGGTGAAGATCGAAATAGTGATCTTTCATATGGCTAACGTGATCACAGTGTTGGCATTTTTCAATTTGTTGTTGTTGTTGCTGTGGAAGAGGACTAGGATTTGGAACAGCTGAAGGTGAACTGTCATGAAGAAATACAACACTCTAAAATTTTATGGGCTTGGAGTAGTCTAGAATATGAAAGGACAATTCCTTGTCATATCCAAGGCCAATTTTGTGCTTGTTGTGGACAAGCTTTTCCCAAGGTCTGATGATGGGCTTGGGAGGTGCATGTTGCATTTCTGCATCTTTCTGCACATATGCTCCTGAAATGGGTACTGAATGTGGACCAACCTCAAATTTACATTCTTTTTGCTGATGGGAGTCCCTCTCAATTTTCTAAATAGAAACAGGTTCAAAATGATGACTCTTTTGCTTAAGTTCATCTTACTAGAGCTGAGACTCCAACTGCAAAAAATCAATATTTTCTTGTGCATATTGTAGACATGTATGAATGTCAAGGAGAGTTCCATTTCCAATTTCAAATTTATCACGAATAGTAGAGTGTATTGAAGTATTTAGCAACACTAATAATTCAGTGATTCTAGTCATTTTGTCAACAACTCAACTTTACTAAATGAAAGGTGTGTGCAAATGTCAATAGGCAACCAATTATATCTCTTGGCTTGGATTTGAATTTCGTAATATATAGTATATAATACGATTACTACACATATACAATCATGCCAATATGGATGAACTATATTATATGCTCTTCACATATGATATACGATCTTCAAAGTTTTTTATTTTCCATCACCTATATAAACCAATAGCCATTGCATATAGCATTTGCATAAGACTCATGCTTCAATACTCATATAATATGTATAGATATAAATGGCCCATTGTATATCCACCATATACCAACCATATTTTGAAAAAGGAGAGCTCAAGGGACATAGAGTTAAACCATTCGGTTGGTCTCCAAGGAAATATTAACAAAGCATAGAGCGACCCTGATTCAAATAGTTTAAATGTAGGTGCAATAAAAGCATAAACAGACTTTAATGCAAATAATGGAGGTAAATTTTCAACCATATACCATTGAAATTTGTTGTTTGTAAGGGACTATGTCAACAAAATGCTTCTCGACATTTCAAGGATGAAATTTTCTGGTTCCAACAACAATTTCTACCAGCCCAGAGAATGGTATAAAATGACACCTCCTCCCTTCTCAAATCTCCCTTTGAAGTCAATCAACACAGCACTCCACCTCACCTATCTGGTGGCCTGCACACCTCCTCGCGGTCCTTACACCCTCTTATCGCTTCCACTTCCATCGACCCTTCCACACTTCCGCTACGCGATGTTAGTTTCTTTGACCAAACCAAACAACAACAACAACATAACTGTTTTGACCCTTTTGTGTAGAAGTAGGCCAAGGTAGCCTTTGCACAGTAGCTGTGAGGGAGATCGAGGTAGTGTGAAGTGCAGGCATGGTTGGTAGGTGAGGGGTTGGGAATGAGAGAAGTGAGCGTGGAGTGTTGTGTGGAATGGAAATGGATAGCGCTCCCACAGCAATGCCTCTTCTTCACCTACACCAGTGAACACAGGCCTCTATAGTGAGTGCAGGATCAATTTAATGTTCCAGAAGGACTTCCATTGGCAGTAAACTTGAATTTAGCTTATTCGATGAGGAAGATGATGGCATACAAGGCTTTAGTACGAAGATTGTCAACCTGTGAGTCTATGGGTTCTGCAACAAAAATTTGCAGTGACAAAAAAGGAACACTGACCTTGAATCAGATGACAGTTGTTAAGGCATTTAAGAGCAGAAAGCCACTGGACACTTTAGAAGGTCTACCTCCTGTCATACAAGCTCTTCTTTAATTTGATCACTAATGAGGACGAATGCAGGATTTGTATCTTTGATAAAATTTCTAACACACTCACTGCGTTGAAAGATACCCATTTCAAGAAATGGACTAGTAGTGGAAACAATTTCATTCTTTCACCATCTCTATCACAAAGGCTCAAAAACGTTATTTTTCCAGAGCATTTTATGTGCCCAATTTCGTCTCTCATCTTATCTCATGAGGGATCCGGTCATGGAGAGAAACCTTGACAATGATTAGGAGAATCTATTGCAACAGGTAATAAGAGACAAGTTACCCCGCATCTCCACCACACAACCTTGATACTAATTCAAGCCCTCGAGCTACGTAAATGTCTAACAAAAAATTTGTGTTTTGTATCGTGAAAGGTATTTCTCCTCCACTGGTTCAAATAAATGATTATACACATTTATCTGGCAATAAGATGAAGCTAAGAATAAAGGATGGTCGATACCAAAATTGATGGTCCAATTAATATATGTTACGGGTCCAAACAACTCATTCTTACCACTCTGAACAACACCTACCAGTGCCTATGCTGGAAATGAATTCACAAGACAGGTCATAGGGAACTAATACTGCAAGGGGAAGAAGGTAATGCCTAATGGTTTCAATATTTTGGGTGTGCCAGAAAGGCATAGAGAAATTTTAATGGTGCACAAAATTTTAAGAGGAACATAATCATTAGACTATGTAACGCCAAATGTCTTCAGCGCTGACAGAAAAGCACAAAAAAATATTCGTGGCAGGAGGACAGAGATTTCTGGAATTTTAGGTTAAAACGACATTGAGATGGATCCAAATCGACCTCGTACAAAATATGGAAAGAGAAAAAATGAAGTGCACGAAGGATAGGAAGAATTAGGTATTAACTCAAACAAGGCGATGAATGGCACTGCTAAGGAAAGCGTAGGTCGGTGAATAATTTATAACAGAAAGTCCTAGCAGGTCTGGCAAGTCAGACCAACGTATTCATAATGTGTAATGGACAATCATCAACATAAAGGACAGAGGTGGAATTTTTGCAATATGCAGATGACAGAGGTGACCATTTCTAAATCTTGGGAGATCACCTATAGCTTTGATACCTTGTTAAACACAAACATGGTGGGTGAGAAAGTAAACACACAAAAAGGGAAAGATAAGCATTAGTTGCATATTACCATTGAAATGATGTACATTTATAATACAACGAGGTGACCCTTGGATTCCACATTCCAAGGTAACTTGGACTCCTTTTGTGACGGTTCAACTTCCACACCTACCCATAAAGGATTAGGTGTCCAAAAAATCAGTTATTATAGTCATACAAGCATGCATAATCATAAGTTCCATTCATCATTATGCTACACTCCTCCCATTTTTCATTATCCCTCCCATATTCAAATTTCAGCTTTTAAAATCACCTCCAAAGCTCCTCTCTTTCATCCTCCCTTCGAATTTTGCATGCATCAGTTGATTATCATCCCTGAATATTCCAATCCCATCGCAAGAAGATTCTTGTTCAATTTTTTTATTTGCAGGTGTCACAATTTCAAGAAGGAAGCGTGGTATAAAGGAAGATAGCCATAAAGAATAAAAAAAATGAAGAAGGCTCCTGTGTAATGTATGAACCTATGGATATCAAGTTAATCAATGAATACCCCAGATTTGCAGAAGCTTTCAACAATGTTGGATGCATGAAATTCTGCCAAAAATTTCAAGGTTTTCACGCTCAGGTATCAAAAGGTTTTGCAGTGAATTTTATAGGTACAACTTTGAATGTGGGGATGCTAAGTTTTTTAGTGTCACCTGAGACAATTGTTCAATCCACAAAGATACCAAGGGAGGGTGAAGAGTGGTTAAAATCCACTAAGTTCAAGATGAAAAATTGTGATGAATTTATAAAACCTGAACACATTGGAGAAAATTGGACTTCTAGAATTTCAAGGAGCTACATGAAAGAGAACTACTCCAAATTGTTGTTTGTAATTAAAAAGTACTTTAAATGTGAGGGGAGATTTCATATGGTCTATCTATACCATTTTAGACTCTTGTTTCACTTCACTGGTAAGAAGTCTCTTGATCTTCCCTTTTCCTTGTTTAGGAGCTTAGGGAAGATGTTAGATAAGGTTCAGGCCAGGCCAGAAAATAGTGAGACCTCAATTTTCCATCATGGGTTGATCAAACTCCTAGTGTTGTAGGAGTTGAAAAAAATAAATAGAGACTGGGCTACCTTTCTTTTTCTCAGTGGTTATGAGGTTGATTCAGTACCACCCAAGAAAAATACAAAGTCAAAAGCCACTCCTTCAAGCAAGAGTGACCAAACTGTAGCTGGGACAAAGGGTGTGAATGAGGAGGAGATGGAGCCCATTATAGAGCCAATTGATATTGAAATAGAGCCTGCACAAGAGACATAAACTCCACAGCCTACACCTGCAAGCAACAAAAAAAGACTAGCAATAAGAACCATAGAAGGATAACCAGAAATAAAACAATTGGGAAGGGAAACCTTGAAGATATTCTTCAAGCTATAGACATTGAGGAGACTCCAGTGGTTAGAGTTGAATATATTAAGGGAGAAAAGAAGAAAAAAGAAAGGTATGACTGCTAGGAAGCTTGATTTTGTAGGAGAAGATGCAGGTTTTATGTTTTAGCCAAGAAAACCACTCACCTGGCTTCAACTTGCCAAAGGTGTTATGGAAAACAAAAGAACAGAGGTTACTGACAAAGGAAAAAAAACCTATCATAGAGGAGATCATTGTGCAAAGGAAGGGTAAAGAGAAAATGTTCGAGAAAATAGAAATGCAGACGTTAAAATATTAGTTAAGAGAGGCTAGAGAAGAGGTCGCTGAGACTAAAATGGAGTTGTAGGAAGACAAGGTAGACAGGAAATTGATGGAAATTTCAAACAAAAGGTAAATGAGCAATTAAATCAATATGATGAGTCATTAACAAATGCCAAGAAATTGCTGAAAAGGACACTTCCTTTGCAAAGGAAAATGAAGCACACAAGAAACATAAAATTAAGGTTGAAAGCTGAAAGAAAGAAAATCAAAGGTCAGGTCAAAGAGCTAGAGGATAAAATGGAGATAATATAGTTAGAGTTAAAGAAAAGAGGCCATAAAATCATAGTAATATATGAACTTGAAGAGATTCAACCTCCTACTGCCAAAGGTGAAGCTTCCAAAGATTGAAGAGTAGACCAAATAAATGTTTGATAGTTTTTCATCATTCAAAAATTATCATTTGCAGATCCATAGGAAAAATTTTGAAGAAGAAAGGAAATTTTTTGAGTTTTCTGCCAACTAGGAAATTTCATAGTGAATCGCAGGCA
This sequence comes from Pinus albicaulis, assembly GCA_034641835.2. NCBI lineage: Eukaryota > Viridiplantae > Streptophyta > Pinopsida > Pinales > Pinaceae > Pinus > Pinus albicaulis. The sequence continues at coordinate 360,172,019 of CM076577.1, forward strand.
TGAAGCCTAGATTTCGCTACAAACTTGTTGTAGGTGTCTTTTTGTTTAAAATCATGGGTATAGTCAAAAGCAAGGTAGGAAAAAAATTGTATTTAGCTCATTTTACTCAAAAAATATTTCCATATCAGCAAAGAGGGCTAATAGGTAGCATAGATTGGTGAAATAAATTTGCTACAAAATTTCACTATGAAATTGCCTTGACTCCCCTGTTTCTACAACGAGAAAGTTTTTGTAGTAATTTTGAGTTTTGATGGTTAATTGGCAATCATCCAACCATCTGGAATTCTTAAAGAGTATCATAGAAATATTTTGTTGGAGGCATGGTCTTCGACAAGGCTGTCCATCTCACTAGCTGATCATGAAGACAATCGGAATTTGTCATGACACCACCTCCTTAAAAGTAGGAGGATTATTTTCCTAATTTATTAGGGACATTAATGTCTCGGTCATGGTCAGTTCCACCCAAGAAAATGACTATCTTCGATTTAAATATGCATTATTTTCAGTTATTTGATGTAATAAATAAGTGGAAGAGTCCTAGTAGGTCTCTAAGTCATAAATTTAGTAGATGTCAGTTTCATTTCCATTTATTTTTCTTATTTTGAAGATAGGTGTCAGAAAAGGAGTTTGATGATCTAGCCATGTAGGAAGATCTAATGTAAAGTGACTAAATCCTATTAATAGGCATAATTTAGAAGAATAAGGGGTTGAATGATGCTATTGTTACATTACTACTATTTTAAACTTTTTTTGAGAAGTAATATACAGTGGTTGTTGGTTTCTTCTTCACTTGGGATTCATCTAATGTTTTCATGAGTACTTGTCCTATGTATCTTGGTATTTTTCCTGCAGTGATTTGATGTTTGATTACTTAGAATTCATGTAAATCATGCTCTAACTTCCTTCAATCATTAAACTAGTGTGTATCTGTGTGTATTGTCTTTTTCATAAAGACATCTATATGCCTCAGCTTCCACAAGAAGAACCGTTGTCACTGAGTTTATTAACACTGTCTCCATAAGACTAATGGTAGTAAATCCTATATATTTTTCACCTGCATAAAAATACACTCATAACACTATTACAGAGTTAGCCATCTGATTGAATTTCATTTGAATAAATCATATTTACCTTTGAGAGAGCCCTCTCAGGTTGAAAAGGCTAATTTTCAGCTAGAAGTTGGTTTGAAAGAGTTACTCTAGGTTGTTTGGTGGAGCAGCCCATCTGTACCAACTTAGTGATAACACCTTGGACATAAATATATCACATGCAGACCATTATAATGATAGATAACGCATCATACTGGAGGTGCCCCACTCGGTCCACCCACTCTATTCAGCGGGCTTATTCCTCCAACATGCAGATAATCATTGAATACAGGGCATTGATCCTTATGATGTCCAACAACTTTACATCATATGCACCATACCTCTACGCATACCTCCTTGCCCTTATATTTGTGCAAATTATAAATCTTCAAATGAATTTCTTCTAACTAATTCTGAATTTGTTGAGTTGCAATCACAACAGGCACCAATGCAACTTCTAGTTTCATCGCAATTTCTACTACCTCATCCTACGTGGATATCTTCTGTTGACTCAATGGATAGCGTAGATGCGGGAGAAACATATAAATAAACCACTCCTTGTGTTGGGTATCATCGATAGTGAATACACCATCTCTAATAGTGCGCTTTAATCTTTGATATACATTTGAGACCGATTCATTCACCTCCTCATGAATCTCTTTCAACTTCGTGACACACTGCACATATGAATTTGGATTTTTGGATTGTTCTTTTAGGGAGTCCTTCAGATCATTCATAGTTGCATTAGGGTTCACAGATACATATATTATATACTCCTCCAGTGCATGATCTTGAAAAATAGTGGCTAACTGTGCTTCTTAACATTATCACTATTAACCTGTTGTTCTCTCCATACAACATCAGTGACAAACCAAAATTGCTCTGTATATTAATTCCCAATACCTCTGAAAGTAGGAAACTTCATAGACGTGGCCATATCTGCGCCTTGTGGAGGTGGAGGTGGAGTGGATGACTTGTGCGATGAGTGTGGAAGTGGAGTGGATGGGAATTGAACTATGGTCAATAATCCCTGATTATTCTGATCTTGTGACACTTTTTCTTCTTCAGAGTGCACAGATTCACTCAAGCTACTAGTCTCTGGTTCTTCATCACTATCAAATCTACCCTTGAGAGGACTGTAAATAAACCATTCTTCCAAATATGTGTGGTAAATTCTTCCACTACGCATAGTCGGGCCTCTTCGGGACATTCACGCAATATGTTTACACATAGAACCCTATTCACACAATAGAATATTAATCCACAACTTCAAAGAGCGCAAGAAAATACCTCTGGGACCCTTGAAAAATCATGTTTCTACTTTATAATAAGTCAAAAATCCTCCCAAAACATGATCAATCCAATTATCTATCAAGTGGGTAATCATATTGCTAGTCTTTTCTAACTATTATACCAATTTGGGAGTCCACTGAGTGACTACATCTTCCTTCGTGCAGGCGCTAAATTTATTCAATCGAGACAACCACTCATGCATCTCAATCGCAAAGGAAGAAAATAATATCTCTTGAACTTTTGTATAGATGTACTTTTTAATCCATTCCTCTGTAGATAATTTAAAGCTTCAATTTTCTTGGATCGCAAATTCAAGGATCTCTTTATCTAGCCAATCTTGTAATTCGTTCTACGTAGGATGCCAATACATCAATTCTCCCTCAAAATGATCCTAGTCTTGGAAACATAACTATTTTTTTGATTGAGGGGTCCTGAACCAGGTTAAAATTTATTGTGCAACCAACAAACCCTCCAACTACTGGCTGTTTCGATAATGACTTGCTTACGCAGATCAAAGTCTCACCCGAAGCAGTATGGGGGGGTGCTGGAACTAGGTTTCCACACCCCGAGGAAGAAATTGATGTGGTGGCCTTAACAAACTTGTAACAAAACTGATCACATATTATAAGTAGATGTGCACATAAACAAATAAAATAACTATCAGATCAACTTCGTCGCAGATTCAGGCAAGTGCACAAAAATAGATGATAGAATCACAGATCTTCGCATATTATTCCAGCATGCAATATATATATATATATATATATATATATATATATATATATATATATATATATATATATATATATATATATATATATATATATATATATATATTCAGGCGTAGTAACATATACACTTAAGAATATCGATTCATCAAAAATATACTTCATTCATGCTACACTTCATTTATTCGCACAGATTTATTTGGTCATAAGAAGAAGCAAAAGCGCAATCACAGAACCAATATTGATCTCAAAGAAATAAACATAAAATATTTGCGGTAATTAGATAAATAACACATCAAGCACATAACACATTTAATTTCTCCAAAAAAGACTATATATGAATAGTTCCAATAGTTCCTATACATTCAGACTCCCTTACAAATTACCCTTCTCCGCACACAGCTAGCGGAGTCTGCACACAACCAGGACTAGGTCTCCACACACACAGCCAGTAGGAGACTTTCTATCCAAAAACCCAGTCTTAGATTGAAATCCTTACAAAACGTTCATCAACATAAGCATGATATTACTTCCCTACTTGACTCGATATATCTATATTTATCTTATTATTAGTGTGAAGGTAATATGGTCTCAAATCATGGTTTGAGGCCCATAGTTTTCCCTTAAAATCCATTTACATAAAATAGGTACTTTGACCCGCCCCAAAGCCCCTTTCACTCTTCTGCGCAATGCACATAACAAAATATATAAAAAAAATTTAAGAAAATTTATGTGAGGGGACCCTGCTCCAACAACCACACTACCAATGTAGGCCTTGAGATCATATTCATCTAGAAGAGAAGAAATCCTTGCCTTCTAGATCATGTAATTGGAGGTTGCGTCCAACCGATCCTGATCTCTCAACCCTATTGATGCCATCTCCACAAAAATTTCAAACTCCTCCTCTTCTCCTCTACGAAGTTGCTGTTAACACACTTCCTGATGGAATGGGAAATGATTCCAACAAATACTATTTCTCTGCAGTGTGAAATCAAATTTTTGGTCTAGAAGTTCCTTGAGGAAAGAATTCCATCAGTGTGTGCTCTTCCTTCCTCCTGATGTTATTTTTCTATAGAAAAATGCTGCAAAATAATTGCATCCCAACTAAAGAAATGATATGGAAGGAAAATATGGATTCTCCCTTTGTCTATGGTAATCTTCAATCTAGAAAATTTAATTTCTTTGTCATCTCTCTTAGCGAAATAAAAATTTCCTCAAAAATTGACCCTCCTGGCCAAAGGGACTGCGTTGCCTCTAAGGTTTCGAGAAACTTCCTACGCAGTGCTTCAAAGCTCCCTCTTTCTGTCCACAACTGAACTCTCCAGCTTCTATCTACACTATGATACCATGCGAAAATTTTGTTACTTGGAATCCTACTGTGACAACTAATGTAGTTTCTTATATTTGTTAAATTAATCAGCCAAATTATTTACTATTTTCTATGGTAAATATCGAAACTAATACAATGCAACCTTCAAAAATAAAATATTGTCGAAGAAAACTAACGTTGGAAGAATAGATGCACACACACAAAAATACACGGTTATTTTTGGACTAAGTCCCCAGAAAAACCCAACTCTGGAAAACCGGTTCAACAACTAAGGGTTTGATTACTATGCACTAGTAAATCTAGTAAAAAACTATGGATGTTTAATCTAGCAATCCAAACAAAGAAATGACTGGCAATAAATATAGTGAGAAACATTTCACTCCCACATGTGATCTGAAATTGACCCTAGCTCAATTTAAGTTGTTATCTCCTACCTCTATGCAGTCACTGTGTTAGAATATGTAGTATTGTGTCCCCACAACTCAAAAATTCTTCTCCTCTCGCTATCTGATCAAATTATATCAGGAATACGGATTCTCTTGGCCTTTATACTCTCTCTCCAGTTTCTGGCGCTGACTCAACTCTTCTGCCCAGAAAAATACGAAATCTCCTTTGAAACACTGCGCTGCCTCTGCATGGATCTACGCTACCTCTCTATGGCACTCACTGTCTCTCTGCGATTCATTCACCAGAACTGGAAAATATTCTTCCAACCTTACTATCCTTGCCCCTCTCTCACTACTTTGAGCTCACTATCTCTCCCTCCAACAACTCAACGTTGCAACTTTGGAAATCAATTTCTAGTGAGATTGAACTCAACAAGTGTGTTATTCAAGCCCCATCAAGTTTCTTTTTATAATATATCGTTTAGACATCATCGGCAACGATTAAAACTTAATCGATGACTAAGATTAACTAGAAATAGATCCATGTATTTTTCTAGAAAATTATCGCCATAACTTAATTTATACCTTTTAATTAGTCATATTTCCCAAGTTTAGACTTAGGAAATATTAAAAACTGAATAATTAATTTAATTAAGTTGCCTTTAGGTGGAATTTCTAGAAATGATTTATGGGTATTGGATAATATATGTATTCTAACCTCTCTGCAAAATATTTAGGCTAGAACACATTCCATGCTACAAAAAATAACAATAAGGACATAAATTAGTTGTGGATTGTATGCAATAGTGTGCATGTGAGATTTAGCATGCTGATTTTTGGATGCATGGTATATGCATGTGGTTTATTCGTTATTATCTATCATTGTCATGGAGATGTTCCTATTTTTAGGGCCTCTGTAGTTTGCAAGATTGGAAAATACAAATGCTGCAGAGCCTACTTCAAAACCACTTTGGAATCTGAGGATCTAGCCATCCTAGATTCAGAGAGGGATCTCTCCATATATGTGTTTTCAAATATATGATCTTTAAGGCTTATGATATGATATTAGGCTAGCTATAAAGCACAAGGGTTTTTGTTTGTTTTGGTTGGGATGAATATCATTAAAATGAAGGAAGTCTTTTTGAGGGGTAAAGGTGTGAGTAGGTTGAAAATGGTTCAGCTGATAAGATAGGTAAGAAACAGTGTTAATCCATTGGGCTATGGAGTCACAAAAGGGTTTAAATGGACAACAGGTTTCAAGAGTGGTCTATGGGGCAAGTCATCTATGTCAACAGATCTCTTTAAGTTGATTTATGGAATGAAACATTAAGAAGTGGTGAAAGAAGAAAACACATAAGAATAAAAAGAGCAGCTTAAGATAAAGTACGGACTTTTATCCTAGCCTACTTTCATCATACTCAAAGGAAAGACACAAAACAACCTAAGATCAGGTAAGTACTTTTAAACTAGTCTTCTTTTTATATAATTTTAAAGGAAAACATTAAAAACAAAGAATAGCTTAAGATCAAGTAAAGACTTTTAAATTAGCCCGCTTTCAACATATTCTCAGAGGGAAACATTCATGATAAACATAAAAAGTAGTCTAAGATCAGGTAAGTACTTTTAAATTAGCCTGCTTTTGACATAATATTAAGGGAACTTTTCAAAGCAACTGTTGCAGAAGAAACTAGAGGACAGGGCTAACTATAGACTTCCCTAGTTCAAATTTACTTAACATACTTTTCAAGAACATTCAAGGACAGAATCTCAAGTTTTACTCAGCAAGACAAGGGCTCACCAACATTCCTTGACTGATCACACTCTATTGAATTATCCTCAAATACACAATTAGCAGAAAACATAATGATAAAGATTTATCAGTGAGATTTAGGGTACTTGACAGTAAATCCTAATCTATATTTTCTATTCTTTATCAGAGAAAATGGACAGTATGGAAAACATGAGAAAAATAACAATTTGCAATAAGAAAAACATCACCATTGACATAGACCAGGATCCCATAAATCAACTTGTATATTTGATGTTCAAACCAGTTACAATCTTCAAGTCCAGTGGATCTTTACAGCTTCAAACTTCTCATCTCAGCCTATCTTTCTTCTATTACAAAACAGAGCTTCAGCAGCCTTAATAGCTATTTACATTCAATGAGTATTCAAAGACCAACCATAATAATGAACTCCTCATATGATATTTATAGGTGATTTTGAGGAGGTGGAGTGTAAAGAAGAGTTATTTGTGCAATTAATACAAATTAATGGTTTCTCGACCTTTGGGAGGCCTAAGGGAGAAAATTGCAAATGTTTATCTCTGTTTTAATCAATTTTACAGTAAATTTCATCAACCATAGTCACTTTTGTTGACTTTGGAGGCTTTTGGTAGGCTGGCAATTAATTCAGAGCTGTCTTTGGCAAAATATCTCTGACTGTGCATTTACTGTGTATTATTTTTAGGAAATAAGACTGTAGGTGGCATTTTTGGCTTTAATTGTGTTACTGATGTGGCATTTGGAGGATTCCTTTACTGATCTGTCTGTCTTAATACCTTAAAACACTGATTTAACTCTGATTTTGTGTTTTAAGGATGATCAAGCCTTCTTCATTCTTCTTCGGTCTTCAATTTTCCTTTTGCTGACTGTATCCACCTTTAAACTATGTTTTAACTTTAAACAACAAGATTTGAACCCTTAATCCTTCAATTAATTTTTTTCACTTTGATTACTTGTTGACTTTCCCTTTAATCCACTATATTAGCCTTCAAATCTTTGATTAAGGCATTAATCTTCAGGATTTTTACTTTAAACCTTATCTTCAAGCTTTATCCTCACTTTTCTTTCTTCTTCGCTATATACAGGTGGTTTTAAATGCATTAAAGGGTTCAATGGTAATCACCAGCGCTTACCAAACCATGATATGAAACCTGGTAGCTCCTTTTCTTCGTGATTTGGTCTTAGAGGTGGAAATATTTGGCTTTGTCCCTTTGTGGGATGTGGACATGGTTTCTGCCTTTAAAATCAATATCAAACCCTGCATAAAACCAATAAACATGTTAAAAAACCCTGCGGTGTTGGAAAAATTTCTTTGGAGGTTGACGAAGGAAGAGGAGCATATGCAGAGGAGCGTAATATGCAGGTAGAGGAGCAGAGGAGGTTTCATGGAGAAAACCCATGAAAACTAGTTCAAAAACTATCTTTTGCGCGAAAAAGGGCAAAGTGGTTGTACGAAAACCATGAATGGTTTTCACGTGATCATTGAGTGGTAAGAGGTTTTATTGTGATCGAACACGATTCAATCATTTTGCGACACATGTCCCTTACGAAACCAACGGTATTGTGTGACTTTGGATTGTTAAACTACGATGGTAGAAACTGCACGAAACACAATGCTGATCATTGGATCAAGCGGGGCAGATCCAATGGTGGAGGGATGAGTGTGAGGGAGAAAGATGCTTGGGCGGAGAAAAATAGTGGAAGCTAGGTGTAAAAAAATGATTGGATGGGAGACGAGGTAGTGGGAGGTAGGCCGCGGCGGGATTTGATGTCGGGTTTGATTGGGGCTGTTGGATCATATAGATCAACGGTGAGATTTGATGCAGAGGGTGAAAGGATAGAAATGGGTCAGGCGATCAAAGGATACGAGGGGATGTGTAATAGCCGTTAGATCAAGGCTTGAGGCCTATGATCTACGGCTAAGATAGATTTGTGGAGTGATAAGGCGGGGATAAGGGAAAATAAGGGAAGGAAGGAAGGGATGGTGGGGGTGAATTATCGCCGTTAGATCATATGGATCTACGACCAAGATCCATCATCGGGGGCAGGGGGGGGGGGGGAATAAAGGTAAAAGGGAAGGAGCTAGGGATTGGGTCGAAGGCTCCGTCTTGTGGAGGGATAAGGTGGCTGGGAGTGGAGGGAAATGAGCTAAGGGAAAAAAATTTTAAGCACCTGGTTGCAGGGCTCGGTCTCATGATGGAAAATGAGCTAGGGCTAAGCTGAAAGGGGCAAAAAAACCCAAAGTTTAATATGAGCAAACATGCTTAAAATGAAGCCTTTTTAGTTGTTTTTTAGTGTTCCAATAGGTAGAAAAAGGGTTTTTAAACCATAACAAATAATTTTTTGTGATTTTAAAAGGGATTTTGAAGGTTTTTTGAGGAACGTGAGGGTAAAATGAGAAGGAAAAAAGGGGGTTTTTAGAGGAAAATGGAGGATGAATAAGGGAAAAAATGAGTGAAAATGGGTTTAGAAAATGATGGGAAAAAGCCTAAAAAACAGTTTTTTTCAAGAACATCAGGGTTTTGAAGATTTTGAAGTGGAAATATTCAGGGAAATGGACTCTTTGGATAAGGGACACAAAAAGGCTGCAAGAAGTCACAAATTTTTTTGCAGGAAATTTTTTTCTTGAAGACTGCAGACTTGTTTTAGCCATCATTTTCTGAAACAAAATTTATTGATGGCTAACAGTGGCTCCACTTGGGGATGGAAGCTCCTTGGAGGTGTCAAGAATTTCAAAAATTGATCTCTGGGATGAAGACCTATGCCTTTATCCATTGACAACTTTTTCTTCCTTGATCATGCTCCTTAAAAAGATGATCAGAAATTCATATCAGCAAACAAATTTCTTCCAAACATTCTACCTACATAGCCTACTTTCCTAACATTTTCTTCATAAGGTGCACTTGGACTTGCAAAAATTTTTCATCAACATTTATTATTTTATTGAAAGCAGGAAACTAATCTAAATTTACCCTTATTTCTTCCATGAGCTCAGATTAAGCAGTTGAACTCATTAATTCTCTACTTAAGTTACTATCTGCTAGGATTAAACTGTCTGGTGGATTTTATTCTCTATTTTCTAAAACAGAAATTTAAACAGAGTCAAATCAGGATTAGACTGTCTGATTTTCCATGGTGTCTATGGATGTATGTACAAGCTGCACATAGACTTTATTTGCAGAAATTTAAAACAAAAATGTGAAGGCTAAGATATGAAAAACAAAAAACATCCCTCAATCTTTCTTTCAGCTCTGGTTTTGATGTTTTAAAACAGTTCTTTTTCTATTCTTTCCTGGTTCAGATTTTAAGCATGTTTGAACCATTCTCTTCTTGTTCTTTGTCTCAGATTTTGGTCTGATTAGAGCCATTTATTTCTATTCATAATCTAATCTACTGATAAGCCAAGATTAAAAAATTTCGAAAATCTAATTCACTAACCTATCAATAGTAAATTTAAATCTATCTAGTCATGATTAGGCTGTATGACTAAATAGCAGTGTTCTTTTTGGTAGTGGCATTTAAGCTTGCACACTTTCAGATTTTATTTTATTTTTGGTATGGAGCTGTACCTTTCTTGTTTTATTTTTGCCCTCTTTTCTCTTTTTCTATTGTTTTTGTATTTTTCTTTCAATTTTTATTTTTCAAAGAAAAAAACAAAATACTAACTAAATGCTCAAAGGCTGAGCTTATTTGCTTTCCTATCTTACCTAATCTAACTAGGAACATTTACATGTTTAGCTGCCCAATTCTCTTTTCCAATATAGCCAATCAAGAAAATGGTTCCATGATTGGTATTTTCTCATCTCTTTGAGCATGTTGGATAAACAAAAGGGCCACTCCCCTCTTACTTGTCTTTTAGCAGTAGTGCTAAAAATTTTCCTTGCACTTGAAAATAAACTGCGACTAACAACCTTCATCCCTTCTTAAATTGTCTTCAAGAAATCAACATAGGGATCTTGAAATAAATCTTGGTTATGAATATTTGGAAAATAGGTTTCAACCAGGATTACCTTTTCCTCCACTGGATCAAGATTAAGATTATTTTGAGAAAGAAAATATTCCTCATCTTCATTAATATCTGAACCGAAGAACTTATCATATACTGCAGTGTTGTCCTCTTGTATTCCTGGTATGTTCTAATTTAGTGGACTGAACTCTGTGAAGAGGTCATTATATTCTTGAGTATGGGTTTCTTTGATTACCTCAACCCTTTCAGGAGAAGGCTCCTTATCTTGATCTTGCTCAAGAAATTCCTCTTTCTTTTCCTTCTCAACCTTTAAGCTAAAAGACTGTTGATTCCCAATCACATAAAAACTGTTACTGATGAGTTGTAATGAAGCAGAGTAAAGATTCAGAGATTCTCCCTTCTCTACTACATTTTTAAAGCTTTATTCATCAATATCATAAATAGTCTGCTTTGGCTCATTACTTTCTTGGAGTTGGTGGAATTGATCTTCCTCCCACAAATCTACTAATGATGGTCCTGCAAGATCAACTTCTATTTGGAGAACATAATCATCAGACAGATCAAAATTAGGAAAATCATTAATGTAAGTAATGTCACCAATAAAACATATTGGATTATCAACAGGTCTTTCTTTATTCTAATCTATAAGGGAACTTTCTAAATATTCACAATAAAGTTTATTAGGTGAATGGGCGAGAGTGTTTGTTTCATAAAATATTTCAGAGGCTAGATGTTTATTGATAATCTGATCAATTTCTTCTTCAGTGAAAGGGGAAAATGTTTTAGTTTTTCTTTGAGTAGAAGTACATCAGTTCTCTATCACTTGTGAACACTGGTTTTGAGGCTGGATGTCTTCTTAAGCCTCTTCTAGTGAATCTTTACTTGTGCTTGTAGGGAAACTTTGAGGATTTTCTACTATTTCCTATTCTTCTTCTGTTCTGAACAACTCCTCATTATTCTAATGATATTCAATTTGAATACAAGGTTCATGAGTTGTTTCTTCTACATTATCAGGATGCCACTCTTCTTGTGTAATCTGAAATGAGTTGTACCATAGAGGGAGAGTCCCTATATGTGCTAGTTATCCTTCCACATCGGATTCTGCATTTTCTAAGTGGCTACTTGTTTCCTCAAAGCACTGCTCACTATTAGTAATTGAATTTTGGTCGTGAAGTTCTCTTAACAATGCAATACAAGATAGAGGTATGCTGTTAGGACTTTCTTGACATCCTTCTTCATTGTTTTCCCTGTAACCTTGCTCATTATTTTCTATAAAGTCTTGATCATCATACATGTCTTGGTCATTGTCTAGGTCTTGTAGTGGTTGAGTTTGTTCTTGATCTGGAAAAAACACGGGCTGCTCTAGATCATCAATATTTAAATTAGCCTCACCTAGAAGGGATGATGAATCACTATTTATGCTGGCAGGGAAATTTTGAGGAATGTCCTTTATTCCTTGATTGATTTATTCCTCAACTGATTCATCTGGGTTCTTATGATAATTGTCTTGGGTATGAAATTCATGGATGGCTCCTAAGAGATCCTCAGGCTACCAATTTCTTAAATTTTCATAAATGCCTACAAGGTATTCTATGATGCCCTCAGATTGATTACAAAAACTTCCCTCTAATGATAGATAAGGGGATTTTTATTTTTCAAAAAGTAGGTTTTCTTCAGTGGGACAATCTTGTTCATACTCTGAATCTGAATTTTGTATTTCAAATTCATTTCTGGATTGTAGGAAGTCTTATATTTGTTTATCTCCATCAAAAAATTTCCAGTATTTTTCATTATTTGGGACAGCTGGTCTATATTTGACTTGGGTGGTGCATTGCTTGGTGTCATAAGGTGTTATATAAGTTCTAGTAGCAAAGGCTAATCCATTAGAAATAATGTTTTGATTCCTTGGGACAAAGGTAAGTTTTAATTCAGCAAAATTTTTTAACAAGTCCATGGAATTATCTCTATAGGCTCTAAGTCTGGGATGTTTGGCACTATATTCCCCATTCACTTTCCTAATTATCAATTCTACATCTCCATGAAATTTTATTCTTTTGGACCCTAATTTATTCAATAAATGTAGGCCTAAAATGAGAGCCTCATGCTCTGCTTTGTTGTTTGTACATTGGAAGTTTAATCTGTAGGAATGCCCCTTAGCATGATTGTTTTCAGTGTTGAGTAACTATATGCCTGCTCCTGCACCAGTTTTATTGTAAGACCCATCAAAACTCATGTTCCAAAGAGGACTGTTTTAGATTTTTGATTTACTTCATTTTTGTCCTCTCTGTCTTCTTCATCATTTTGTTCTGTACAAGGGTCTGCACTACGTTTTTCTATGGTTTGTTCCTCAAGATTTTCGATGTTTTGAGGTTTTATTCTTTGATTTCTATGATCTGCACTATATACATGACTGTTTTGGACCTTAATACCTAAGATCTATTTGCTGTAATTTTCTAAATTAGAAAACTGCCTTTTAGTTTCCTCCTTATTTTCCTCTTCATCATTTGCTGCCACTATGTTTGGATGTGTAGTGACCACTATATTTGATGATGTTTCATTGACTAACTCTTGCTCATTAGGAATATCATCATTGTAAATAAGGAATGAGTCAAGGTCAGTGTGTATGGAATAGAGAGGAGAGGTTTTGGTCTTTCTTGGTTACTCACCATATATTTCATGTGTGTTTCCCTATAGAGTCTTCTAGGTTGACTGAAGACAGGGATGGTGGCATAAGTCATATCCATTTGCATAGTACCTTGTAACTTAGCATCCCATGATCTTGAAAGAAGCATGCCATATTTGGGGGGTATATCAGCCACAACAATGTCCATCACTAAGATTTTGGTTGGTATTTGAGCTAAGTTAACACACAGAACCTTTATTAGGCCTAGGCATCTCACCCTACTTGAATCAAAGGAATATAAATCTTTGTATGGTCTAGTCACCTCTAAGCCTAATATTTCTATTATTATCTTGGGCATGAGGTTGTGTGATGCTCCTGAATCAAGCATGTCATTATGCAAAATATTATCATGGATGCTCAAACTGATGTAAAAAGGAGGGGTAATCCCTTCTTGGAATTTTCCATCAATTTTAGGGCCAAACAGAAGCTCTGGTGTATCATCATTCAAGTTAACAGTATCATGAATTTATTCTATGTTCAAAGCTTTCAAAATTTGACCTCTATATACATTTTGAGTGACTAACTCAGTAAATGGGACAGAGATTTTGATTTTGGAAATTTCATTCTCTAAGCTAAAAGGAATCTGTTTTTTTTAAATGTTTGATTCTACCTTGTTAGTCACCCCTAGTTTAGCAAAATCATCTTGCTGATTTCTACTATTTACAGCAGTCAGAAAGGTTTTTTCAAGAGCATTAGCTAAGATACTAGTGCTGCTAGGGTCAACACTCTATTTTTCATTGACTTGGGTGTTTTTCCCATTGTTTAAATCAGAACTTATAGCCACTGTTTTATGACTTTCTGTTGTCTTTTTGGAAACATTTTCAGGGTTGTTTTTGGAAGATTTATCAGAGGTTTTGTTCCTGGGAGTTTCTTGATTCTTTTTACTTCTTAGGTCATATTGTTTAGGTGATCCTATGATGGTATTTTCAGAGCCTTGTTCATAATAATCAGTTTATGTTCTTCTATCATCATAGGGTGTATATAGACCTTTCTTTCTTTCATGGAAGAAATCAGAATCCTCATTGTTTACTCCCAGCATGTTCATTTTGTCATCATTTTTTTGTTCATTTGTCTCCTCATCCTCATTAACATGATTTTCTTGGAAAGGAGGTATGATCTATTGATCATCCTCTCTTTGTCTGTTCTGAGGTTGGTTTCTCCTAAAGTTCTGATTTTGATTCTGAGACTGATTTTTGTTTTGGGGAGCTGATTGATTTTCTCTAGATTGTGCTCTTTCAAATATGCTCATCCTCTTCATCAGTTCTTCCATCATCCTTTCCATTTTTGAGCTAGATGTGGAAGGTGCAGTCTCCTCCCTAAATGATACTTTCTTTTCATTCCTCATCCTAGCTCTTTTCTCAATCAGATTTACTTCCACAACAAGATCTCCCTTTTGCATGTCTTCCAAAGTCAAGGAATATCTTTCTCTTAGCTGATAGGCCATTTCAGGATCAAATCCTTCAAGAAATTTGGCCAAAGCTGAGCCTTGCGGAGGTTTCAAATCTGGGGGTAGTGCATTATACACACTATTGAATCTAGTGCAATAATTTTGAACACTTTCCCTAGTGTTTAATTTGAGGTTGTTGTAATTTCAAAGTATTTGGAGAGGGTTTTTCCTAATTTCCCATTTGTTTAGGAATTTATGATGAAAAGCTTGGAGGTCATTAATACTATTAGGGGTGAAGATTTTGAACCATTTTCTTACTTCTCCCCCTAAAATTTGAGCAAACAATCTGAGTTTAACAATGTCATCATCTATCTCATTTCTATCGAAATAGTCATTCATATTGTCCACATGTTGTAAAGCAGTAGTAGAACCACTGGCATCATATAATGGAATTTTGGATTGATAGTCCTGTGGCAGATTGACTAAAGGTAGAGGAAGGACTAGAGAAGCATACCATGTTGCCATGATGGGAGGTTGTGGAAAAAATGGGGGCTTTATAGGTGGAAGATGTAAGACAGAAGGGGGATGATGGAATGGAGTAGTTTGAACAGTGGATGTATGGATAACAGAAGTACTTGGACCAGCAAAAGACTGTTGAGCAGATCTAGGATGAGAGAAGTCAAAATTATGAATGAAATGAAAATCAGGCGGGGTGGTTTCTCTGCTATCAGTGTGTTCACCACTATGTTGGGGTGAGTGTGAAGGCTCAAAGTATATTTGATCAATATCACTAAGTGACTTTGTTCTAGATGGTTTTATTATGAATGGTAACTCAACTTGTGTATCTTGAAGAGCTGTAATATTTTCAGGGACAGAATCTGCTCTATGAATTGGTTTGATTATACTTTCTGGATTATCAACTATCTCAGGAGGATTTGGGTCAGGATAGGCTCTAGTATGAATTCTTCTAGCAGCCACTATGTTTTGTTTTTAGACCCAATGATAAGAAAAGTTTTACCGAGTATGCCAATATTTAATAGGCTAACTGATCTTTTATCAAGAAAACTTAATGTTCAAAGTTTCCTTAACTGAGTTTGTATGATATTATGATAGAATGGGTTTCCCAGTGGAGTCTTTAGGTCAATTTGGAATTGTGGAGTGGCCAGGTTGAAATTTTTAGCTTTGGAAGGTAAAATGTTTTATGGTCCACCACCACTGATTGATTTAAATAAAAATCTGAAATGTTTTGGGTTTTCTGTGTTTTTACAGTCCTGTGTGTGTGAGAGTGTCCTATACCTATTTCAACACTTAGCTACGGTGATGAGACAAACAAAGTCTACTCTATGGCTCACTGGTTGATTTCTTCAAGGTTTGATGAAGGTTTGCTAGAATCCTAAGGGTTACTTAGATTGCCACTGATTCAGACAAGTCCTATCATGATCACCAATATGATGGCAGTGCTTGAAGAAAGCTATTCTTTTTTGAACGAATACTGAGTGTTTTGTTTTAAGGATTTTACTCAGAGTTCCCCAGTATGGTTGCCAGTATGTTAGGGCCTCCGTAGTTTGCAAGATTGGCAAATACAAATGCTGCAGAGCCTACATCAAAACCACTTTGGAATCTGAGGATCTAGCCATCCTAGATTCAGAGAGGGATCTCTCTATATATGTGTTTTCAAAGATATGATCTTTAAGGCTTATGATATGATATTAGGCTAGTTATAAAGCACAAGGGTTTTTGTTTGTTTTGGTTGGGATGAATATCATGAAAATGAAGGAAGTATTTTTGAGGGGTAAAGGTGTGAGTAGGTTGAAAATGGTTCAGCTGCTAAGATAGGTAAGAAATAGTGTCAATCCATTGGGCTATGGAGTCACAAAAGGGTTTAATTGGACAACAGGTTTCAAGAGTGGTCTATGGGGCAAGTCATCTATGTCAACAGATCTCTTTAAGTTGATTTATGGAATGAAACATTAAGAAGTGGTGAAAGAAGCAAACACATAAGAAAAAAAAGAGCAGCTTAAGATCAAGTAAGGAATTTTAACCTAGCCTTCTTTCAGCATACTCAAAGGAAAGACACAAAGCAACCTAAGATCAGGTAAGTACTTTTAAACTAGCCTGCTTTTGATATACTTTTAAAGGAAAACATTGAAAACAAAGAATAGCTTAAGATCAAGTAAAGACTTTTAACTTAGACCGCTTTCAACATATTCTCAAAGGGAAACATTCATGGTAAACATAAAAAGTAGTCTAAGATTAGGTAAGTACTTTTAAACTAGCCTTCTTTTGAAATAATATTAAGGGAAATTTTCAAAGCAACTGTTGGAGAAGAAACTAGAGGACATGGCTAACCATAGACTCCCCTAGTTCAACTTTACTTAGCAGAATTTTCAAGAACATTCAAGGAAAGAATCTCAAGTCTTACATAGCAAGACAAGAGCTCACCAACATTCCTTGACTGATCACACTCTATTGAATTATCCTCAAATACACAATTAGCAGAAAACTTAAAGATAAAATTTATCAGTGAGATTTAGGGTACTTGACAGTAAATCCTAATATATATTTGCTGTTCTTTATTAGAGAAAATGGACAGTATGGAAAACATGAGAAAAATAACAATTTTCAATAAGAAAAACATCACCATTGACATAGACCAGGATCCCATAAATCAACTTGTATATTTGATGTTCAAACCAGTTACAATATTCAAGTCCAATGGGTCTTTACAACTTCAAACTTCTCATCTCAGCCTATCTTTCTTCTATTACAAAACAGAGCTTCAACAACCTCAATATCTATTTACATTCAATGAGTATTCAAAGACCAACCATAATAATGAACTCCTCATATGATATTTATAGGTGATTTTGAGGAGGTGGAGTGTAAAGAAGAGTTATTTGTGCAGTTAATACAAAGTAATGGTTTCTCGAGCTTTGGGAGGCCTCAGGGAGAAAATTTCAGATGTTTATCTCTGTCTTAATCAATTTTACATTAAATTTCATCAACCATAGTCACTTTTGTTGACTTTGGAGGCTTTTGGTAGGCTGGCGATTAATTAAGAGCTGTCTTTGGCAAAATATCTCTGATTGTGCATTTATTGTGTATTCGTTTGAGGAAATAAGACTGTAGGTGTCATTTTTGGCTTTAATTGCCTTACTAATGTGGCATTTGGAGGCTTCCTTTACTGATATGTCTGTCTTAATACCTTAAAACAATGATTTAACTATGATTTTGTGTTTTAAGGCTGATCAAGCCTTCTTCATTCTTCTTCGGTCTTCAATTTTCCTTTTGCTAACTGTATCCACCTTTAAAAGGTGTTTTAACTTTAAACAACAAGATTTGAACCTTTAATCCTTCGATTAAATATTTTCACTTTTATTACTTGTTGAATTTCCCTTTAATCCACTATTTTAGCCTTCAACTATTTGATTAAGGCATTAATCTCTAGGATTTTTACTTTAAACCTTATCTTCAAGATTTATCCTCACTGTTCTTTCTTCTTCACTATATACAAGTGGCTTTAAATGTGTTGAACGGTTCAATGGTAATCACCAGCGCTTACACAGCACTAACCAAACCATGATATGAAACCTGGTAGCTCCTTTTCTTTGTGATTTGGCCTTAGAGGTGGAAATATTTGGCTCTATCCCTTTGCGGGCTATGAACAGGGTTTGCACCTTTAAAACTGATATCAAACCCTGCATAAAACCAATAAACATGTTAAAAAACCCTGCGGTGTTGGAAAAATTGCTTTGGAGGTTGGCGGAGGTGGAGGAGCATATGCAGAGGAGCGGAATATGTAGGCGGAGGAGGTTTCATGGAGAAAACCTGCAAAAACTGGTCCAAAAACTGTCTTTGGAGTGAAAAAGGTCAAAGTGGTTTTAAGAAAACTGCGAATGGTTTTCATGCAATCATTGAGTGGTAAGCGGTTTTATCGTGATCAAATGTGATTCAATCATTTCGCGACACCTGTCCCTTAAGAAACCAGCGGTCTCACGCGAATTTGGATTGCTAAACCGCGGTGGTATAAACTGCGCGAAACACAACGCTAACCGTTGGATCAAGTGGGGTAGATCCAACAGTGAAGGGATGAGTGCGAGGGATAAAGATGCTCGGGCAAAGAAAAATAGTGGAAGCCAGGTGTCAAAAAATGATTGGATGGGTGACAGGGTAGTGGGAGGTAGGCCTTGACGGGATTTGATGTCGGGTTTGATTGGGGCCATTGGATCATATAGATCAATGGCAAGATTTTATGCGGGGGGTGAAAGGATAGAAATGGGTCAGGCGATCAAAGGATAGGAGGGGAGGTGTAATAGCTGTTAGATCAAGGCTTGAGGCCTATGATCTACGGCTAAGATAGTTTTGTGTAGAAATTATATAACTGATATGTTATACATCCAAGATTCTCATAATCGCACACTATTTGACTTCATGCACAATACATAATCTCTTCTACTATTGATCATTACTTGTGGAAATAAAATCAATTGCATGCACACATTAAAACCATAAAAATTCACACATATGAACATAGTAATTTATGGGAAAGATTAAAGCTGAAAACCCCCAACTATCTGTATATTATATTTCATAGAGAACATGTAAAAATCATCATACAAATCTCCTCACAAGCTCTCAGTACAATCTCCAATTGCTACACACTAATCAGGTCCGATCTAGCAAATCTCATGCTCCAATCTCTGCCAACTGATAGCCTACCTCTACTGCGCAATCACTGCTGAAGAATGGCTCTAAATGAAATCGAATTGCTCCAGCCTTGCTCACACAATATTCATAGGCATCTCCATTAATGTGTGGTGCAAAATCATGCAACACTATAGTCACAACTGATAGTCACACTTCTCTTTCACCTACCTTTTCACTGGTCTCCATTGAAAATGTCCATGCACTATTGTTAACTGATGTATTATCTAGTTGATTAATGAGTTAATAATTAGTGAATTAATTAATAATTAATTCACACCACTCTCACTAGTGTATCAGTCAGTTAGACTAGATACAACTAGGTCAACTATGTTTAACTCAGTTAAACTGAACACAACTCCACCAACTACCTCAATAACTCCACCAAACTCTGTCACATGAGTTCTAACTAAAGTCTCTGTGCAATAGCTCCACTTAACCCTCAGGAATAGCGTAATTCCTTATGTCAGCTCCTGTACCACATATATGCACTTAACTGAAGTGCTCCAAGGGAATAAGATAATGTTTATAGTCCAAATATTATAAAGAGCTAATAATATTCAACATATCTATTTTTAGACTGGCAATCTAAAAATAGATTCCGTCCAATATGTATAAAAATAGAAGTCCATATATTTTTCCAACTTGACCAACCATCCACAAATAGCATCCCGAAACTCATAGAATATGATCGACATGTCTAAAAATAGACTTTGCGACAAAAATCACCTGTGTGGGCCCCACCTAGTTTAGGTGATCATTTTCCAACTAGGATCAGGAATGATGTTTCAGGATGCCTCCTTCATTTTTTCTTGTTGCAATATTCAACAATTTATGGAGTGATAAGATGGGGATAAGGGAAAATAAGGGAAGGAAGGAAGGGACAGCGGGGTGAATTACCGCCATTAGATCACATGGATCTACGGCCAAGATCCGTCGTCAGCGGGGTGGGGGGGGGGGGTGAATAAAGGGAAAAGGAAGGGAAGGGGCTAGGGATTGGGTCGAAGGCTCGGTCTTGTGGAGGCATAAGGTGACCGGGAGCGCAGGGAAAGGAGCTAAGGGCAAAAAAGTTTAAGCGCCCGGTTGCGGGGCTCAATCTCATGACGGAAAATGAGTTGGGGCTAAGCCAGAAGGGGGAAAAAACCCAAAGTTTAATATGAGTAAAAAGGCTTAAAATGAAGCCTTTTTAGGTGTTTTTTAGTGTTTTGATAGGTAGAAAAAGGGTTTTTAAACCATAACAAAGAATTTTTGTGAGTTTAAAAGGGATTTTGAAGGTTTTTTTAGGAACGTGAGGGTAAAATGAGAAGGAAAAAAAGAGGTTTTTAGAGGAAAATGGAGGATGAATAAGTGCAAAAATGAGTGAAAATGGGTTTAGAAAATGATGGGAAAAAATCCTAAAAAATACTTATTTTTTCAGGAACAACAGGGTTTTGAAGATTTTGAAGTAGACATATTCAGGGAAATGGACTCTTTGGATAAGGGACACAAAAAGGCTGCAAAAAGTCACAATTTTTTTTGCAGGAAATTTGTTTCCTGAAGACTTGTTTGACTTGTTTTAGCCATCATTTGCTGAAACAAAATTTACTGATGGCTAACACCTATATTGACTATGGTTTCATCATTTCCTTGAAATTTCCTATATGGACATGGTGTTGGGGGTTTTCCACTTGTTGTTTTTCTATTTGGTGCTTATGTCCCCTATGGTTGAGGGTTGGAAAAAATGATTTGGAAGCCCTGTAACAGCTTGGGTTGAGTTACTATTAACTAGATCCTTGAGTCATTATTTGGGAAAAACACTATGGAGCCCTTGGTGGGTTGAGTTACTAGTCCCTGGAGCTGCGGTTGGAACAAAAATTTTGGAGCCCTGAAGGTTGTGGGTTGAATTACTAGTTTCTGGAGCCTTGGAAAACTTGGGTAGAGACCAATCTTGTTGATGTTAATAATTTCGAAACTGTAGAAGTGGAATCACTATGGATGAGGGTTGAGGTGGCTTGGCCTATGCAAACCATAGTTGGTTTTATCTTGGATTATTCCATGACATCCCACATTTATTCTTGGAATATGACACAGGGGTGATTGGTTGAAAGAGATATTTGGTTAAGCCTAATCTATGGTTGGGTGGTACAGTGAAGTGCCCGACATGGTTGGAATTTTCATATGTTAATAATATCTATTTTCCTACTGTGATTTATGATAATTTGTATTGGTTATGGTGTTGACATTATGGATGATTTTCCATGGTTTCTATGTTGGTTATTTGCTGGTTATGTGTTGGTTATATGATGTATATATCTATGGCTCTTGAAATGTTTTGGTAAGTTATTGATTGGTTGATGAATGCATGGAATAACAAGTGTTATTGCAGCTAGCTAGAGAGGGCTTGGAGATTCATTGGTGATTCTCAGATGAATAATATCAATTTATGATCAAATATTCATTCATGACTTGTAGCTTACATGTTTTCCATGTCTTTGATGAAATTTTTGTTATGGATTAGGCATATTTGGGTCAAATTAATGCTTGAATTTTGATTGGATGGATTTTTCATTACTGTTGACTGCATTTTGGGAAGTTACAAGCAATTCTGGGCAATGGTATAGAGGTTGGCCTAAAAAGGTGGCATAGGTCCTAGTACAGCATGTTAATGACTGGAGGAATTGGGTCATAACCACATCGAAGCAAGCATATGAGTGCATTTATAAGCTTCCAATCGCATGGATGCAGTGTCAAGGGTGCAGTTAAGGAGCTAGGTGAGAGAAAAAGGGTTTGAGCTCAGGGATTGATCATCTGGGGCGGTTTTCCAGCTCCTAAGTGATCTATACTCCCTGTGGGATGTTAGTCAATTTTTAGTGTCATTAGGGGAATTTTGAGGTCTAAAATGGGCTTACTAAGGAAAATGTACAACCAAAATAACTTTATAAGAACCAATAGGATTCAAGATGATGACGTTAACCATGGGGGATGATTCAACATTTTTGGAGTAAAAAATTAAAAATATTAAAGAATAATAAAATAATATAATTACTTTTTCAACTTGTATTTTCAATTTATCTCCCTAAGGTTTTAATAAAATTTCAAGCGATATTACTTGTTGCATGCAAAATTTAATTCCTCAACCAAGGAGTATCCATGTTGCATACTTTCGATGGACCCTGTTACATGAAAAATGATAAATACATGAAAAAAACATGATTGCAATAAAAAGTTTCATGCATTTCTCATTTTTCATGTACTAGGGTCCATTGAAAGTATGGAATGAAGGTACTCCTTGGATGAGGAACCAAATTCTACCTCTCAAAATTCGATTAAACCCATAAGGATATTAGTTGAGAATACGAGTTGAAAAAATAGTTTTTTCCTTTTTCCCTCAAACATTTGATGATGTAATCTAATCTTATTTTATTATTTCCACTATTATTTTATAATTTCTTTAGGAGCCCCATTTTAGACCACAAAATTCCCCTAATGATGCCCTATTTTCTTAACTAGAGCATGGAGGTTGAGTCATGTCATAGTGACACTCGTCTCATGTTTACCTTGTCGAGCTTGTGAATTTGGGTAAATCTAGGAGGAATGTTACATCCTAGTTCTTCCATAATGATTTTAGGCATAACATATGGCTCGAACCCTCCATCGATGAGACAACAATGAGGTATTTTGTCATAAATTTTCATTGAGACATAGAAAGGGGGGGTCCTAGAAGGATCAAAAGGGTTGTTAGCAGTGAAAATATACTCTTGACCGAGTCCTTCGGATTGAACCTCTAGATAATTGATTCGTGGAGGAATTTTCCCTTCAAGGAATTATTTTAATTATTTTTGTTGCTTGGGAATTGTGTCCATATCAAGTAATGAAACATCATCTTTAATACTTCCATCTAAGTAATAATGTTTAAATTGAGCAATGAAGTGGAAGAAGATGAGGGGGAATAATTTACATGTTGGTTTGAAGCGAAGTGATTTACAAATGGGTGATTGTGAGCAAGATCCGACGGAATTTTTTTGGGTGTTTTTTTGTAGATTGTTATTTATCCTTTTGAGCTTTATATTCATTTCTTGTTTCAACGGCTAGAATTCCATCCTCAACTACCCAATCAAGATTAGATATTGTAGGGTCAGGTTTATTACCAAAGGTCATTTTCATAGCAGCTTGACATACTTTACAAGTTTTACCATCATGATAATATTCACAAAAGTTAAACCATGGTTGTGAGAGAAGGCATGGGGTTGGTAGACTTGTTGGGTTACATGGACATGTCTAATAGTGGGGTTCTAAGGAAGTTAGTTTAATCTAAGTTCATATGAAATTAACCTATTTCTCATGTCTTGCATAAGCTGCAATATCAAGGCCATATTAATTTGGTTATTTTTAATTTCAAGAGGAATGCTTGTTCTCCTAAGTTGCTCTTCATATTCTAGACAAATTTGCAAAGAAAATTATAATCTAGTGACATTATTTTATTAAATTCGATGACGATAGAGAGGGGGTAATGCAATGTAATAATGCATCATGGCAGTTCAATTCTAGGGGCGAATGATTTTAGAAATATTATTATAGATCTTGGTAAAATGTAGTTTGAAGTTCTTAACATTTTGGCCTTTGGGGAAAAAACATTGCTATAATATTGTAACAAGTCAATAGAATTATATGGTTTCCCATAAGTAGAATTGAACCAAGAATAGATCTCATCCCAAGCGCTAAAGGCTATTGAAGGAAACTCAAAGAAATATGTGGTAGCTTTACCAGGCTAAGGAATTGATAAATAATTGCATACAAGTATCATTGCTGTTTTCCCCAATATCGTCGCAAGAGTTCGAGAAAACGATTAGGTTCTTATTAGCAGTAATTGTACCATCTAAAAAAAATTTGGGTAAATGATCTTTAAACTTAGGAAGAGGTGCATTTGCAAGGGTGAATTTTAAAGGAGATTGAATATGGAAGTGGGTGGTATTAACATCCTCCTCAAAATAAAAAGGCCTAAATTTCCTGATGAACTTGTTAAAGTTAGTGCTCAATGGATTTGGATTGAAAGAAGAGTAGATAGAACCGATAGAGATTGATGGAGTCACAACTAAACTAAAACTAGAAGAATATGATCTTGAGGAAGTGGAACCTTGGGAACCTCTAGAAGACTGACTTTGTGTTCCAGACATGATTCTTCTAGCAGGTGAAGTGGTTCAAGAAGAGTTAGTAAGACTTTAGAGGAACCTTCAACAAGCTTCTACCTCTAAGACAATCCTATGACATTGAATTTCATTGATATGAGTGAATTTAAGACTATCGCTTCTAAGACATCGGGAAATTTGGGTTTCACTACTCATGCAAGCTTAACGACAAAGCTCATGTATGCACTGGCGTTCGCGTTCACATTCTTGGTTAATAAAAAGCTCATGCTGATAGGCTTAATCAATTTCACGGGCCATTATTGACCAATCATGATTTAATTGTTGAGTATTGTTAGTGTTGTTCAGGATAGAATAAAGTAATGAACTGGAAATATTTTGTTGATCATTTACTTAAGGGATCAAACCAAGTTGTATATTGGGTTGAACTTTCATGAATTATAAGTAAATGGAAATTATTACAAGATGATGATTTAGGAATGATTGGAAAATAAAAAACCGAGATTGGACTTCTTAAATGAATAGCTAGTCAAAACATACCAAAATTCTAAGAAAAATAAGGAAACATCATTCCTTAGTATGGTCACCAAAATATGTTGATATATTTCATTAATTTAAATAAATTAAACTAATCAATTCCTCGAATCTTGTTATCACAAGATAATGAGACAAATTTCTCGGAATGTACTATGTAAAAGGAAAATATTTTGGTGTTTTTTTAATATATTTACATTATAGAAATACTAAAAGAAGAACTGATATATACATTTGAAAAATGATATTCATAGCATAACAAGCAATCAACAAAGACTAGAAATGGAAACAAGAGAATTATATTTAAATTGACAATGAGATAATCAAGATTCTAGGACAAAACCTTGTGACCCTATAGAGCATAAGCTCTGAAAAGTAGTGAATAAATCTAACAAAATATGAGAGGTATATGAATATATAGATTGTATAGAAGAACATGTGATTTTATTAAATTAATATCCAAACCTTATCGAAAGGTCTCTACGAAGACCATTGACCAATTCTAAGACTCAAACTAGTGAAATGTACAAACTCATATACAACAGTCAAGGAAATCCAATGAAAATGGAAGAATATCAACCATTCAAGAAATTTGTGTGAATGGGAAACTTTATTTCTACGTAAAGATCATTGGTAGCACTGGTAAAATAAAAATAAAACCTTCATAACAACAAGTAAATGATCAGAAAGGATGTAAGATACCTTCACAAATCCTTGAATAATTGAGGGAAGTCACCTTAATTGGTCTCTCCTTTAGAGATAGAATTATTGTCAGCGTTAAGATCAACTCTTTAATTAATATAAAATAAAATAAAAGGAATAGGAAAAAACTATTTTTTTGTAGCATACCTTTGTTCACAACTTTCTCTCTCCTACCTTCATAGATTCATCCTCTTTTTAAAGAGGCCTCAAGTGGCTTTGGCAGTTTCTAATCTCAAAAGATTAGATTATTTGTATTCTTAATTAAGATGATTAGGGTCAAGAGGAACAACTTATATAGGTTCATTTCAGAATTTTTAAATTAAGAGTTAGACGCTAATAGACAAGACCCTCATTTCCATTCAATTAGGCCTCTTTGTCTCTTTTAAAAACATAAATTAAATTCATATCATCAACTTTGTTTATCTCATGAATGCTAATAATTATAGAAGATAGCAAGATCACGCCACAACCATAAGTCTAGATGAAGTCAACTAATAAATTAAGCCAATATCACCACATAAATATATCATGAAATAAGCCCCATAAATGAAAACCTTGTATCTCATGTCCACCTTGTTTCTCCCTGTATTATTCATATACATAGTGGTGCCACAAAATAAACATGTGAATATATATATATATATATATATATATATGGTAACAACAATCTCTTACAAGGACGGGATCAACCTAACGGTTTTGGTTGCAAAGGCATATATATATACCGTACGGCTAGGGAACCTCCATCATTTAGGGTTACGCCATCAATAATTGCAATGCCTTTCCAACAAAAACTGTTAGGTTGATCCTGTCATTGTAAGAGATTGTTGTTACCATATAATATATATGGTAACAACAATATTTTACAATGAAGGGATCAACCTAACGGTTTTGGTTGGAAAGGCACTGCAACTATTGATGGCGGAACCCTAAATGATGGAGGTTCCCTAGCTACACGATAGACAGTTGACAATGGCGGTGTGGAGGCTTCAGCGGGCCTGAGCCTGTATGGGGAAGATGGGATATCTGACCCTAGATAGGTGGCGGTCTCATACAATAGTTTCAGCGTAGAGGTTTTTTCCATTCTCTCACAACGGAGGGTGAGTAAAATTTTGTTCCCTGTACAATTTACCAAGGATTTTTTCTGTTTTACTATTTTATGCATTGATCAGAGGTTAGCTGTTAGGACTAGTAGGTGAACGTGCTCAGGTTTAGGAGCTTAATGGAAATGGTTACTCGCCGATGTAGAAAGAAGGGATCATAAACCATGGTCAATGGCTCAGAAAGGGTGGAGGTGGATCCCGAAGTAGGTGATATGTTAGCCATGTGGGGTTTGGAGGTCACATACCAAAATATGTTGGAGTTCATTAGTACAGCAGGAATGCTCTCCTGTATCTCAGGAGGCTTGGGGAAGGGAAGGGAGACAAGAGGGTTTCTTGTTTCCAGGGGAGATTCCCTCGTAGGTATGGAGAAGAGGTCACTGTTAGCCTCTGAAAGTTCGGCAGGAAGTCAAGAGAAGTTTTCAATTTTAGAGAGGAAGCTTGGAATAGGTTGGTATGTGAAAAAACACTAGAGCTACACGAACCCTTTCTTTGGATAGGGGGTCTCAAGGACATCATCTCTAGCTATATTCCTTGGAATCACCAAGTTTAGGTTCATGGAATTCAAGTCCTGGTAAGCGGTTCATTGACCTTGGAGTCTAATTGAGAAGGTAGGGCGGAGCAACTAGGGGTTCAGAGACCTCCGAGAACTCTGAGGGAAGGGGAAAGGAGACTACAAGGTTTTATTTGGGGGAAAGGACTGGGAAGCATAGTGTATGCTATTTCAGAAGAGAGCCTGGAGAGAGATTTCATCCAGAGAATGGAAGAGAGGCTCGTACCAGCAGGAAGCCTTTCTATTTTGGGATGTAGCCAAGACACACTTAAGGAACTTCTGCATCTCACAGAAGGGTCTCGGGAAGGGAAAAATCTGGCACAAAGGGATAAACATGACTTAGAATTCCAATTCCTCAACCAGCGAGGAAGATGAAACATAGAGAATGCAGAGGATTCAGACAGATTATGGGGCATTAGGAAGAAATTGATAGGGGTCAGAAGGAAGGAAAAAATCCAAAATCTGATTTTGGGTATAGATATCTCGGTGGAAGAAGCAATGGAGACGACGGATATCACCCTTGTAGGGAGAGACAAAGGGAAGAAACTGTCATAATGGTACATCAAGCAATGGGAGAAAAAGGAATGGTCAGAAGCCCTTGATCCATGATTTGAAGTGATAAATCTGACAAATGAGAATTAAAGGGCTAGGGCTTAATTCAAATTCTCTTCTTGATAATTACTTGTGAGCTTGCTTATGTCTTCTTAGCTAATTCTTCATCAAGTCAATTATCAAAGTAATTATACAAAATAGATTTTGCTTGTAATTGAATATCTTGAAATGTGGTTAGGAAGGTAAATCTCTGATTTACCTTCCTTACCTTTTATATTTAGGTCCCTGTATTTGTCTATAAAAACAGAGAAATCTTTATTGCATCCTTCCTGCACCTTACTGCACCAATCCTGTACCTTATTGCAATTTGTATTTCAACAATCTATATATTTCAATTACTTCCACAATCCTTCAATTGCTTCCGTAAACTATACTCTTAAGTTACTTCTAAAAACTATATCCTTCAGCTCCTTCCTTTAGATAAATTCATATTCAAATCTGTCATTTCATCTGCTCCCTTTCAGCATTGTCAACATCAGATTCGTCTGCAAATATTTTTCCGCAATGTTATATCATTAGTACATCTCTTGTATTTATACCTCACTATTATCTCTTATGTAACCCATGTTTGTTCCTTAAGATATACGCATTAGCTCAGAGGCAAATCTGCAAATCTGATACCTCGTAATTAGTTATCCTTCTTTCCATGCTATTGACCGCATACTTCACCATTATTCTATTCTTTCTCCAATGCTGTCCACCTCAGACTTGACCACAATCTTGTTGTAACACGCAGTCTCTGCAGTGATGTACGCATTTCAATTTCTGTCTCTGCTATGGTGTTCGTAATTACCTAACTCGGTCTTTTCTGCGTTTTCCACAATTCACTTAAGGTGTCGACTCTGGCATCCACAATGTATTTATATATATACTCTATCTCAGACTTACCTGGAATCTGCATTCAATTGTATGCTCTCCATGTAGCTTGTTGCTTCAACTAATCTGAAAACTGGACTTATATATAGTGGTACCTATTTCTTCATTTAGGTCGACCACATAAAATATGTTTATGCCGACATGAAAAACCGACTTCTTGTTGATTATTAACCACATTTATCATATATATTTTCCAACGATTAATGGTGGCAACTCCCTTCATATACATGACTTTAATTACATCTTCAAATATGAAGACCGACCTAGTTACACTTTTCAAAACTCCCTCTTAACTAGGGAGGCATTCATATAGGTACATGGTCACTTTCAAACAGGAGAATCTCATAAGAAAAATTGGATTGGTAATCGTATCTGTATAGCATCATATCAACTAGCATTGTACTAGTGCAAGGCCTTGACTAACAGCCCCATCTCTTCAATGAGACAATGGGCTTCAATGCTGACGAGACACATGATTTATAGACACCTTCGTCATTGTCTCTCCAAGGTACATACTCCACCCAGATGTTCCTAAAGTATGACCTTCCTGGACTATTCTTCTCTTGGGTAGCTAGCCCTCAAATAATATCGATCCCTGACTACTCTTATCTTGAATGCCCAATCACATTGTCAAAGAGTACCAAATTCCAGATGATTACCCAATCCTCCATTATGTCTTCCCAAGACCAGAATGATGTGTTTATCTCTCCCTCCCAGGGAGGACCTATTCCACAAGGGAAAGTACTCATTATTATACAAAGAATGTACCTAAGCTCATCCTTAGGAATTACCAAGTTTCTTCCAAGTAATAAACTTACCATCAGGCTCCCTCTTAACCAGGGACCTCCAATAACAATGGTGAGACACCCAGCTGCTGATGAAAAATTCCTACCCTTGATGTCATGGATTTCAGTATTGAGGAATCTCCATATTTTAGCTTCATAGGGCATAGATCATCCATCACTTCCATCCTGAGTCTTGTCAGCTATCAGAGTGATTCACCAGACTTCCTTATCTGGTCCACTATTGTGCCACATTGCTCTCCTTCAAATCATCTGCCAGGATCATACATTCTTTATCATGATTAGCAACCATGCATAAATTCATCTAGATAACCATTTACATATGAACCTTTTAAAAAAAAAGTTACCTCAGTGATGATCTTTCACCATGAAATATTCCTGTAAGCATCGACATCCTTCATACGGATTAACACATCTCCTAATGATATGTTTTTACAAGGGTCTTCTTCTTTACCAGACTTCTATCAGAGTCTACATATCTTTCCAGGAGATCTCCTAGTCACATCTTCTTGGCCTCCGAATGATAACTGCCTCTTGACATGGTTGCATTTCATGATCTCTTCCTCTATGAACATTCTTGATTCCCAGGAACGTACAAATTTTCTAGTTTCTCGTTCATATACAACCACCTCATATTCCATGAGGAAATATTATGTTGATTTCATCTGTCTGTGCATTGAGAGATACTCCTCCATAGATCATATTTATAAGTACATAAGTCCATTACCTGCAACCACATGACATGACTTCAAAAAATCTAATGTAAACATATAAATATATACATACCTCATACCTTTTTCCCTTGAGTCATCCTGTAGCAATTTCTCAAGAATGAAGAGCTCCATTCCTTTGGCCTGCTTCATCAATATGTCATCACATTCCAGAAATATGTTTCCATGAGGACCCTTGCTCTTGATGACTACTTTATATTAGTAATGTTTGTCAGAGAGGTTTTCTCGGAGCTAATTCACTAGGAGCTCCTGCCATGCTTAGATCAAGATGCTACATTGCTTCCTATCACATAACCGACAAAAGTCAATTCCTTATTCATAAGTTTGTGAGATTTTCCTTGAATCTTATTTTTCTTTATCCTGTTTGAGATTGTCCCTTTAGAACCAACTTTCTTGTAATTTCCATAAGTCTCCCACTTAAACTTTTCTTTTTCTTCTGTGAATGTTTTCGTATTTTATCCTTCAACATTTTTGCCCTTGATTGTCTTTTTCCATCTAGCATGGAAACCACAGGTTGAGTGAGGTAATTTTCTTGTCTATTTGTTATGCTGTTCATCTTATCATCTTTTCCAGATCTCACAGTTGAGATCTTATGAATATATTGCCTCATTCTTTTGATAATTCAATTTAATGTAAATCTGGTCTAAGTGACATAACCTTTCTTTCTTCAAGGACTGTTACTATTCTTCTCATGCAAGGAATATTGGTAACCCAACCAGCTTATAGGTCTCCCTACAAAATCAAGTCATTTAACCACATTTGATTATAGAATGAAAGATAATTACTTTATTTCCTTAGTACCTTGGACTATCAACTAAGATCCCTTGAGTTTTATTTTCCATGGGGAAGGCTTTGGATTGTGATGACACAGTTCATTAAAATGCTTCATACTTCAGTTCTGTACATAGTGATATTATCCATCATCCCAATATTAGTTGTTGTAGAAGGAGTGGCATAGTTCTTTAATGATGAAACTAAAGATAGCCAAAACTATGATGATATTTAGTATGATTCTGCCTTCGATACCGAAATTATTTTGATGATATCCAAACAAATGATAATTAATTCTGAGATCCTGGTTCTGCAAGTATCTTTACTAAAATCCACATTCTATATTAGAAAGGTGTGCCGAGAATTTCACTGAAGCATGTCTTTGTGGTTACCTGAAATGATTTCTGCAATTAAGCCAAACTTCTATGGTGAAATCAAAGCCTTTTCACTGTGATGGCAGAGAAGCCTTCTTATAGAACTTGCATAGCTGATATAGCTTGATCACCCGTTTACTGAAATGAAAACAGTCCTTCAAGATTCCTTTGAAACCTTTTGAATTGAACTTCAATACAAATGTTGAACTGATCTTCAAATTTCCTTTGATCATGACCATAGCTCTGATACCATGTTGAGAATTTAAGGGCCGGGGTTTAATTCAAATTCTCTTCTTGATAATTACTTGTGAGCTTGCTTATGTCTTCTTCGTTAATTCTTCATCAAGTCAATTATCAAAGTACTTATAAAAAGTAGATTTTTCTTGTAACTGAATATCTTGCAATGTGGTTAGGAAGGTAAATCTCTGATTTATCTTCCTTACCTTTTATCTTTAGGTCACTGTATTTGTCTATAAAAACAGAGACATCTCTATTGTATCCTTCCTGCACCTTACTGCACCAATCCTGTACCTTATTGCAATCTGTGTTTTCAACAATCTATATATCTCAATTACTTCCACAATCCTTCAGTTGCTTCCGTAAACTATACTCTTAAGTTACTTCCAAAAATTATATCCTTTAGCTCCTTCTTCCCTCAGATAAATTCGTATTCAAATTTGTCATTTGATTTGCTCCCTTTCAGCGTTGTCAACCTCAGATTTGTCTGCAAATATTCTTTCGCATTGTTATATCATTATAACATCTCTTGTATTTATACCACACTATTATCTCTTATGTAACCCATGTTTTTTCCTTGAGATATACGAATTAACTCAGAGCCAAATCCACAAATTTGATACCTCGCAATTAGTTATCCTTCTTTCCATGCTATTGACCGCAGACTTCACCATTATTCTATTCTTTCTCCAACTCTATCCACCTCAAACTTGACCGCAATCTTGTTGTAACACGCAGTCTCTATAGTGATGTACGCATTCCAATTTCCATCTCTGCTGTGGTGTTCATAATTACCTAACTCAGTCTCTGCTGTGTTGTTCGCAATTCACTTATGGTGTCGACTGTGGCATTTGCAATGTATTTATATATATATATACTCTATCTCACACTTATTCGGAATCTGCATTCAATTGTATGCTCTCCACGTAGCTTGTTGCTTCAACTGATCTGCAAACTGGACTTATATATAGTGGTACCTATTTCTTCATTTAGGCCGACATGAAAAATCAACTTCTTGTTGATTATTAAATACATTTATCATATATATTTTCCAGCAACTAATGGTGGAAAATCCCTTCATATACATGACTCTAATTACATCGTCAAATATGAAGACCGACCTAGTTACACTTTTCAACAGATCTCACCCTTGTTGGGAGAGCCAAAGGGAAGAAACTATCATCATGCTACATCAAGAAATGGGTGAAAAAGGAATGGTTAGAAGCCCCTGATCCATGATTTGAAGTGATAAATTTGAAGAATGAGTGGTTTATGATCAAATTCAGGAATAATAAATTAGTCTAATGGGTCCTAGATTAGAATTGGAGCTTTGGACGAGCTCCCATTCTGTTCCAGAGGTGGAGTCCTCTCTTCGATGCGCAACAAGAGATGGTAGTTGATCTTCCTAGATGGGTTAGTATCCCAGGCCTCCCACACCCCCTTTGGACTGATAATTTTTTTAGAGAGATAGGAAATGAGCTAGGGAACTTTCTAGAAGCGGGTATGTCCTTCAAGTAGACTGGAGAACAAGGAGTTGCAAGAATATTGGTGCAATTAAATCCAAGAGAAGGCTTATCAGAAGCAAACCATCTGCACTACCACAATTGGTCTTTCATTCAGTCATTGTATTATGAACAACTGCCATTCCAATGTAGCAGATGCCATCAATATGGAAATATGGGAAAGGACTGTCCACTAAGCATAGGAAGAAGAAAGAAAAATTGTAAGGGGAAAAATAAGATAGGCAGACCGAACCGGCAAAGACCTTCCTGAAGGGGTCCAAAACTTGCAAATGGAAGAAATGGGTGACCAAGCACATGTGATGGAGGTGGAACCCGGTACCCATGTGACAAGATGATCTAGAGGCCTCGTCAGTTCCATTGAATGAGGGTACTAATTTTAACCCCAATCCCTCTATTTATGTTAAGGTCTTAGATGTTATGGCTATGTTTTTGGGGCATGGTCCTTCCAGAACCTTACTTAATAACTCCACTCAAACTCTTGAAATCAAATTAAGTCAATCATCAGATAGCATTACCACCTCTATCCTTGAGCTAAGACTGGAACCTCTCCCTTCACCATCTTTGGATCCGTTCCCTAACAAACAAGAGGGTGAGAGAAGACCATACAATCTAAGACCTAAAGACAAGAAAGATAACCTACTGGAGGTGTTTAGGGGTTTGGGGAATTCTGGGGATCCTTAGCCAGGGCCTAAACAGAGGCATAGGAAATCCAATTTATCAAAATCCCGGATGAGAGCCAAACTTGGACATTGCATATGGAAAGAATAAGCTATTAAATGGGGTACTTAGAGCAGTGCATACCCCAGAGATAGTGACAAAATTATCATTCTGTCCTTAAATTTTCAAGGATTGGCTAGTAAACCCAAAAAACTAGCTCCTAAGGCCCTTATTAATAAATTTGGTCCGGATATCATTGTGCTCCAGGAGACTTTGGGAGTTGGAGAAGACATCCTTTAGTCTTTAGAAAATATTTTCCTGGGCTGGTCCTTTCAGTGCCTTGATGCTAAGGGGAGTTCTGGGGACCTAGCCATAGGTTTCATATAAGGGATACTGAAATTGATAAACTCTTGGGGCCTGGATCAGGTCCTGGCACTTGAAGTCTATTCCTAAGAATTCTGTCTAAATTTCCTCTTATTAAACATCTATGGATCTTGTCAGGATCAGATGTAGTTTTGGAATGACTTATGGACTAAATCCTTCATGGGAAACACAAATATCATCATAGGTGGGGACCTAAATTTTTCAATTGGGTAGGATGAAACTTGGGTACCAAATGCTAGGTCGGATCCCCTGTCGGATTTCTTCTCTTCGAAGATCATTAATGGTAAGATGATGGAATTGTTTCTGTTAAAGATGAGGCCAACATGGAAAAACATAATAGTTGGTGAAGCTAGGGTAACAAAGATGCTGGATAGATTCTTGATCAAAATTGGAACTTTTGGATAACATCCCTTTGATCCAGTAATGGATAGGAGAAGGGGATGATTCAAATCATCACCCCATCCTATTGGAAAACGATGGAAGAAATAACAAACATGGTTCAACATTAAAATTCAACCCTAGATGGTTAAAGAAGAATATGTCAACTCACTCTTCAAAGAGACATGAATAACTATGGAAGCTGAGGAGCACCTTAATAAATCATTGTCTTTTCTGGACAACCTCAAGAGAATGAAGAAAGCCACCATTGATTTGGAAAAAAATAAGAAAGAAGAAGAGGAGGAAATACTAAAATGGATAAGTGAGAATTTGGTCAGATTGAAAGGTCCTAATGAAGATTGGTACAAAACAATGGATAAAAGGGAATGCATCAAATCCGTTGAAGTTGAAAGAAGGAAGATCCTGCTGGGAAGGGAGGAATAATGGAGGAAAAATAGCAGGGCTATTTTGTTTTCCTTCTGGGATGAAAATCAAAATTATTCCACAAGTATGCGAAATGACGAAAGAATATAAATACTATATGGGGGATGAGAACAAAGGATGACATGATAGCTAAATATTTTTGGGAACTAGCTTCTATGGTAAAGGTGGCACAAATCTTCCCTAGATATGTCGAAGAAGAGGAGAATGAGATTCTTATATGCCTGGTTTCCAAGGAGGAAGTCGAAGGAGTCCTAAAATCCATGCAAAAGGATAAAATCCTTGGGCTGGATGGGTGGGCAGTGGAATTTTAACAACATTTCTTTGAATCACTGGGGAGGACCTTACAATTGTGGTGGAAGAATAAAGAGTGAAGGGAGCCATCTTCTAGCCCTTGAATTCGACCTTCATTGCACTTATTCCTAAGCTAGATGAACCAAGCTCATTTGGTGACTTTCACCTCATATCACTTTGCAACTGCTTATACAAAATGATAGGAAAGGTTATAGATGTAAGGCTAAAAACAATTCTCTCCAAGAATATCTCGAAGAAACAATTTGGATTCCTGGAAGGTAGGCAGATCCACGAAGCCATTGGAGTAGTCCAAGAAGTCATGAATAGTATGAAAAGGTTTAGAAGGAAAGCGATAATAATAAAGATCTATTTATCAAAGGCCTATGACAAAATAAGCTAGATATATATCATATTGTTGCTAACACATCTAGGTTTCCACTACAAATTTATTAGCTGGGTGATGGGGTGTATTACTGACATAAGCTTTGTTGTACTGATTAATGGGGCATCCTCCCCCTTTTTCAAGAGAAAAAGAGGGTTGCGCCAGGGGTTCCCTCTCTCAATAGTATTCTTCCTCTTAGCTACAGAAGGACTAAGTCAGTTGCTAGTGGAGGCCAAGAGGAAAGGGGACATCCAAGGTATTGAAGTGGCTACAAATCTAAATATCACACATATGTTGTTAGTGGATGATATAATTTTGTTTATTGATGGTAGAAGAAGGGACATCCTTCATATCAAGTCCTCTCTGGATCTCTTCCTATTTTCCACGGACATGAGTATCAACGTACAAAAGTCATCCATTATAGTTGAAGGTCTCTTGGGAGAGGAATCTATGAGAATAGTCGTATATATCACATTTGAATTAAAATAGATGAATGAAGGTTTCAGGTACCTCAGGTTTCATATTAAGCCTGACTCATATAAAATCACAGACTAGCTATGGATGGTGGCCAAAATTGAGAAAAATATACAATGCTGGAGCTATAAGTGGTTGTCAAGAGTAGGTAGGATAGTCCTAATCAAGTCAGTCCTATTGGCAATCCCAATATTCTGGGCCATGCTCTCTTGTATTCCTAAAGGAATTATGGAGAGAATTTAGAAAATTTGTTACAAATTCTTATGGGAAGGTTCAAAGGAAGAAGCAGTGCTCCCATGAGTGGCATGGGAGAGAATTGCTAGGACGAAAGAGTGGGGAGAATGGGGTATAAAGAAGATGCCCTCCTTTGTGTCATCCTTAGAAGGTAAAATGGGATGGAAAATGTTGGAAAAGTATTCCCAAGGCATCCAAGGAAGCTAAAATGGGATGGAACATGGTTATGAGAAGGAATTACATTGACCCAAGGCGTCTGATCGATTGGTTGAGGACCCCTGACAAAAATTCCTCTAGAGACTCGGTGGTATGGAGGGCTACTCTAGGATCCATAAAGTTAATTGAGGAAGGTATGGTTTGGGAGGTAGGGAAAGAAAAACAAGTTTGGATAGTGTTGGATCCTTGGGTGGGGTGTAACGCGGGGTATGAATTATCTGAAGAGCTAAGGAACCATTTATCTGAAAAAGGCCTCTTCTTTTTGAACTAAGTTGAAAAATAAAGATCCACAACCTTATGGAAGCAAGGGTGGATGACAGGAGAATATTTTCAGTTGAACCCTCTATGGATTGAGGCATGGAATCTATATATCAATGAGCTAAAAAGATCCAATGTTAGACTTAGTGATAGGCCAGATGAACTCATGTGGGCACATTCCCCATCGGGAAAATATTCACTAAAGTTCGGATATGATTTCCTCATGGCGAAGAAGGGATGGGAGAACCTTGAATGGTGCGCCAACTCACTCTGGAACCTGAAGTGTCTAGCTAAAAGCCATCAATTATTTTGATGTATTCTGAAAAATAAGGTCCCTACTTAGGAAAACATACAAAAAATAAAGAAGGAAGGTACAAGAAATATATGCTCCCTTTGTAAAACATCTATTGAAAATGTCCCTCACATGTTCATTCACTGATATTATAGTAAATTGACGTGGATATAATTTGGGAACTTGGTCAGCTTAACACAATATTGGAGAGGGAACTTGGTAAATGAAGCTTGGCAGAACTGGTGAAACAATTTTCAATAAGAGAAAGCCAAATCGACCCTACTGCTTATATCATGGGGTCTTTGGCTAGCAAGGAACAGGGCAATATTCAGAGATAAGGAGATCCCATATCACTTTGTAGCCTTGGAATGTGTTGTCATATATGAACTACTGCCTGAGTAGAGCATAAAAACAAATCATAGGGTAATCATCCCTGAGAAGATAAGGGGAGACATCCCATGGTCTTATTTTGATGGTGCCTCTAGCTCTGAAAAAAATGTGGGGCATGGATAGTGATTCATATAAGCTCATGTAGGAGATTGGAGGCCTCCATAGGGACCCTGGGGACCAACAACTATGAAAAGTTAAAATCTCTCCACACTCTTTTATGCTGGCTCTCTCATCTGGGGGTAAATTTAGTTCAGATTTTTGGAGATTCACTAAAAATCATCGAATGGTTCAACAAGGAGTTTATCTGTCAAATTTTTTTATTAAGTCTTGTTCTTTAGGATCTATGGTTACTAAAAGAACAATTTACTTACATTGATGTGTGTCATATTTATAGGGAACATAATTCCGAGGCAGACCTCCTTTCTAAGGAGGGTTTACAGCAGGATCTGGGTAGCTGGAGGATTCGAGAAATGGGTCCTGAAGGACATATAGAGACATATCACCCTCCATTTCTATAGAATTTTATAACATGTCTCAATATCTGGTTTATGTACATTATCCGTTGTTTAATTTTTATGTTTGTCCACAAAGACTATTAAAACTCTTTTGTACTAGCAAAAAACAATTTATGTAATCAAAATGTTATATTGGTATCACGGATATACTACACTGTTTTTGTTTGGGCTGGTTTTCCCTCATGAGAGGAGGCCCAGGAACGAGTATGGAGGTAAAAAGGCCATTTTATTTTGGTGATCTTCCCTTTGTACTGAAGGAAAAACAAAACACAACTTAATACCTAGGATTTTCAGTGGTTTTTTAGGAAGGGTTGTTTAAAAAATGACTGGAAACAATGATGGCTGGTGTCCTGCACTTTCAAGAAATGCTTTCAATGCATGTAGTAATGCAATTTTTTTTTTAATAAGAAAAGTTTGATTTTTTCTTTTGAAAATACACACACACACACACACACACACACACACACACACACACACACATATATATATGTATATATATATGTATATGTATATGTATATGTATATATATATATATATATGTATATATATATATATATATATATACATATATATATATATATATACATATATATATATATATATATATATATATATATACATGTTGTTTGGAGGTAAACCTCCGCGGGACGTAGGCGATCCCTACTAGCCCGGTGACCGGTCTAGCAATAATCATTCACGCTAAAAAGTGTGGTTCCTAATTGCAAATAAACCAACTAGCGATGAAGGCTTACCTAGAATCCAACGTTGTTGCTTGTAGAAGAGGTAGCGCTCCCGTTCCTTAGCCCTGGCAGATCACGATCCCCACGATCTCCGTGATGGACACCTGCACATGCGAGAAACAAAACAAATGCAAGCGTAAAATCCAGTAGATGCAACTATATGTCAGTCAGAAAGGACATAACTCATCATTATAAACAACAACAAGAGTGGAACCATAACCAATAGTCGTTTATTATTAATCAATCAAAGGAAGAATAAAACCATAGTTCTAATGCTGAATTATCCTTCGGAGGGTCACCAGTAGAACACGTCTCGAAAAGCCTGTCAAGGATGGGACAAACCTCTCTCTTCGGATCTTGACAATAGTCTCCTTGCTTGGATTTGGCCTTAAGGGAGTTATGGAGGCTCTTGCAGCATAAGGGTCTTGGGAATTTGGGAACTTGAAGACTAGCTTGCAAAGGAGATGAGCAAGCTTTTATAGATGGAGGAAGGGGAGTTGGGATCCCTATAATCATGGGATTGGCCCTATCATCAAGGAAGCTTCCATGAGAGG
Organism: Pinus albicaulis; assembly: GCA_034641835.2. Taxonomy (NCBI): domain Eukaryota; kingdom Viridiplantae; phylum Streptophyta; class Pinopsida; order Pinales; family Pinaceae; genus Pinus; species Pinus albicaulis. Next base: position 360,211,519 of record CM076577.1, read on the forward strand.
TGGCAAACCACTTCCTCTCTATGGAAATCCGTAGCCAAACCTCCCAACTCAAGATAGATAATAGTCCAGGAATTTGTTAGGACGAAACTTCCGCCATTTATTTTTAAAAAACACTCCTTAAATTGGTTGGCGCGAGTGCGACTCTGGGACAGAGCGCCAATTGGCACGACCTCTTTGAAGGATTTTCCCCATTGACGCGGGTACTGAACTCGATACCTGCGCCAATGCAAGAAGGGCCATTTTTAAGGTTTTTCACAAGGAGATGTCTTCAGGGGGATGAAAGTACATGTTCAGGGGAATGCCATGAAATTATTTTCAAGTTGTGTCACTGCTCACAGGTCACAAAATGAGCCCTCCAATGTGTGAGACGGGGATTGCAGGGACGGTGACAAATTACTGTGTAACAGATGCCCCCTAAAGCATGAGGCCCGAGAGAGAGAGAGGGGTGAAATGCTTTACGAGAATGTGTCCAGCTGAAAATTCCGCCGTCGAAAAACCTACGTGAAGAAGTACAACTGATGTCTCAAATACATGATATATATGTGGTATGGGCGCAGCCATACATAACAGAGTATACAATAATCCAGATCCAAGGAATGGACGCAGCCATCCAGTGGGGATGGATAAACAAACTCAGGTATGGTCGCAGCCATCCAGTAAGTGAGTCATGTAAATAATCATAATAATCCACAAACTCGCAGCCTGGATTACAACAGACACAATCCAGGGTCTTGCGCTCCATCTCGACCTGAACACAGTACAAGTCCAAGCATGTGAATAAATGGTCTGAAGTCGAACATGCAAGAACATCGTCTGATTACCAGCCAATGATGAAAGCTGGTAACAGATGCGAGAGGTACCACCAATAATGGCAATGGCCCTCAAGGCACTACAGGTACAATCTACGGCATGTGAATCATTGAGTTGGTGTCGAACACCCGTAGAATCACTCGATCGGAGGCCAATGATGAAAAGCTCGCGTCGAATGCGAAGAACCTGCCTTTGAGGCATGCAGGCTCCAAGGCACCAGAAGGGAGTCTCTAGATCAACTTCCTGGATAATGAGCTGAAGTCGACATGAAGTGACCTTGATCGAAGGTGGGCCATAATGTTTCCCACACCATCAATGTGAGACAGAGGAACATAGTGTTTTTGTGAATCACGATCAGATGAGAATCAGAGGAAGGTTGGTACTTGCAGAGGTCAACTTCTCTTGAACATATGAATGGCACGACAGTGGACTTGGTAGTATTTGACATCAAAATATCAGAGGTAATAGTGACGAGGCAAAGAGCAGATGAGAGGTCAAAAGGGATTACCGAAACCCACGGAGGCAAGTGAAAAACGAGATGAGATGTCCCCAACCCGACACGAATGCAGACAAGTGCCATGTTCAAGAGCGACATACTGCCGACACGACAATGATGCTGGTTCCATTTTTTCCCCACCATTTTTGGTGAGTACCCCAATTATTTCTGATAACAAGCTTGAAGGGGATAGCATATGCTTGTAATATAAGCCCTTCCTTCGGACGGCTCTATCCTAGTACATTTAACGAGCCCTAGGAAGGAAAGACTCGAGTAGCGTCATTATGACTGAATCTGATGTCATTAGAGTTTAGCGAGTCTGACAAAGGAAGAACTCGGCGTCTTTTCATGTTTAGAGAGTTTGAAAAGACAACAGAAAAGTAAACTCCAACGGTCCCTTTTCGTAAATAGTTCCTCAGATCCGAAAAGGTAGAAAAATATGTCTGAGAAAACCTCCTAGTCACGATAGGCTAGGGTATTCCTTTTTCGTAAATAATCTATCCCAACCCGAAAAAGGGGTAAACGTATACTGGGTAGATGTCGTTTCGTAGCCACTTTAACGAGATCAAAACGACAAGGGCCTCGACAATCTTTTCATGTTTAGAGAGTCAGAAAAGAGCTGAAAGATGACTCCAAAATGACTTTTTCGTGTTTTTACCAAGTCTGAAAAAGTATAAAATACAACTCGTTTCACCGTTGAAGTTGCATAGAAACCTATTGCTGCACACAGAGGCAAGTGTAAAATCCATTTTCGACAAAATATATCAAAATATTAATAAAAAATGACTTTTAAAACCTAACGAGAATTCAAAAAGTTATAAATAGTCTCAATTGGTAAAAACAAAGTTACTTTTACTATTTACCCCATTGGAGAGCAACAGTGGTTCGTTTTGTTGTGCAAACTTCTGACAGCGATTGTGACAGATCTGGGCTACCATTCAGATTTCCGTCCATTCCAGGTAAGAGGCGCTTCCCTGTACTCCATTTCAACCCATTTTTTTATAGTTTTCCATTTCTCATTAGATTTATGTGGAAGATTTTTGTAATTTTAGGGCTCCGCCCATTGGCGCGGGTATCGGGCACGGACCCGCGCCAATGGCCTTTTGTCTACAAAGAGCCCGCGTCAACTGGCGCGACTATTAGGAAAACAGTCGCGCCAATGGCGCAATTTATTTTTCCGCCTTAAATTTCCGACTTAACAGAGATCTAATCAAGGGTTTTTGACCATGTTGATGTAGGCAACCGAGTACAATGGTGATCGAATGGAAAGAGAGAGAGCATGGGGAAGAGGACGAACTAGCCATGGAGAGAGAAACTTGTATGAATGCTCTTAAGAATTGTGGGCTTAAAAAGTTCTTCCTGACACCTTGCTTACGAGCTCAACCTGAGCTCCTACAATACCTGATCAGTATTTGGGATGAAAATGAACAAGTGTTCAAGCTATGGGATCAAGTATTAGAACTTGAGGTTTCTGACGTATACTTCATAACCGGACTGTCGCGCAGAGGTCCAGTGCCCATATTGACAGGGAGCAGACCATCTGGTGAAAATATGGAGTAGGTAATGGCGAGGGTGTGCCCAAGGGCACGAACCGGATCAGGAAGCGAAAAGGTAGACATTCACACTGTCGAGGATCTAGCACTCAGAGTAGTGCTACAAACCATTACACGAGCTGCAGGATCGCAAGCTCCACATGAGGTGACCAAGGCCCAACTCATACTAGCCTCAGAGTGTATGAGTCCTACACTGTTTGACTGGGCTACAGCGGCGACAGTCAACATGAAGAGACAGCTCATGAAGTGCAAGCAAGCCAAACTGAAGCAGTTTGGCTACGGTTCTATCCTGGTATCGTTCATTCTGGAACGACTACCAATCTTCCAGGGCCAAGGGGCCATAGTTGCTGAGCCGGTATCACGAGAGCCGAGAATGGCTCGCTGGGCAGTACTGATGCCCAGAGCAGGAGGGGGCCAACAGATGTCCTGGAGGCCGGAGTTTTTTGGGTGGCTACAACGTCAGTTGATTGTAGTCGAAGACTGGCCATATGCAGGGACCGATTTCACTGGTGATCCAGATCTTCCACTCCCGGAGGGAGATGACTGGGACGAGGAGTTGGGTAAGATCGTCTTTTTGATTTTTGTGTTTTATGATTTTTTGTTAATACATGTCCGTTCTAAAAGCAGTTATATGCATATGTAGATGTCGGCCCAGAGAGACCAGCCGGTATGTCTCCCATTTCATGGAGAACTCATCCCGCAACTGACCCTCAGGCGGAGGGTGCCGAGGGAGGAGAGTTGGTCCAGAACCTCGAGGGGATTTCCCGGGGGATTCCAGACTACGCCCGGCTGGCAGATGTTCCACTAGCATACCAGAGACATACGGTGGAAGTGCCTAGTTGCCTCCACCGTCTTCTGAGATGCTTAGTGCAAGCTGTGGCTTGTTATCATGAGCACCACGCAGATTAGACACCTAGGGTTTTATTTCATGCATATTTTTTGAGAGACATGTCGTCTCCAGATGTATTAAGACGAACATGTATATTTTTTATTTATGTAATGCACACTATGTAAACATTTCGATATACATACCTTTTTCTGGATGGATCTCTTCACATGTGATGATGTTTTGTTTATAAATTGCGCAAATGTCTATCTAAAACCAAATTAGCTACTGCATCCGTTAATTTATTCATATGTCTAGGTATATGTTGATATGTAATATAGTCAAAATTTCTTTCCAGCAAACGAATACGCAGATACAGACGTAAAATGGATGGATTTCTGACTGAATACTGCCCGTTGAGCTGTAATACTACCAGTTGTGAGTCTAGATATACAAGTAATTCACAGATACCAAGGTTTACAGCCTCGGTTAATAATTCTAACACAGCACTATATTCCGCGATGTTATTTGTAGTACGTCCCAGACACACACCTTGCAAGTTTGACCAACTCACCAGCAGGATTGTAGATTACCTAGGCTGTCGAAGACAGATTCCTGGTATTGTGGGAGGCACCATCTGCGAAACCAACAAATGGATTGATGGACATCTGCACAATCAGGAAGACCCGATCAGCAGAAGGATGTTTACAACGCACACCACACCACACATGCACACAAATTAAATAACACACCTATGTACACACACCACACCAAAAGTCACTTCAAGCGTAGTATTTTTTTAGGTACAACTCGTTTCTGGGCTGCGCCAGCGGAACTCCTTCATAATCTATAAGCTCATAAGCCCCATTCTTCAAAACACATTTTACTATGTAGGGCCCATGCCACATAGGTTGGAACTTGCCGGCCCCAAGCTTGTCATGCGCTTGATCGTATAAGAGGACGAGGTCCCCTTCGACAAAGGAACGTGGAGAAACTGATTGATCAAAGTGAGCTTTGACCCGCTTCTTTTGTGCTTCAATGACTAAAGCAGCCAAACGGCAGGTTTCATCTAACCGTTCTAGATACAAAAGACGCTCTTCCTCAGCAGAAGTGTCGGGTAGAATTTCCACAGCTAATTTCAAAGAAGGAATCTCGCATTCAACCGGAAGAGTTGCTTCCAGACCATACACCAATTGAAATGGCATGAATCTAGTTGCACTCTTTGCAGACGTCCGGTAGGCCCATAGAGCTGAGAACAGTTGGAGGTGCCAATTGGATTTATGAATACCAACTGTTCGTTGAAGCATAGTGACCAGAACCTTGTTCACAGCCTCAACCTGGCCATTTGCCTGAGGGTAATATGGCGTTGAGCTATCGTGGCGTAAGCCCAATCTTGAAGTCAGCTCGGCCATCATATAATCTCGGAAATGAGTACCATGGTCGGTAACGATGGCCTGAGGGACCCCGAAATGTGCAATGATGTGGTTGAAGATGAATTGGGCAGCTGTCTTACCGTCGGCAGCTAGTGTAGGCATCGCTTCGGCCCACTTCGTAAAGTAGTCTACGACGACGATTATATACGCATGCCCCCAGGCCGAATGAGGGTTACACGTCATAAAATCTACGCCCCATTTCGCAAAAGGGCCAACAGTAATAACAGGATGCAAAGGGAGAGGCGGCACGCGCATCTTGCGCTGAAAGACCTGGCACGCGTGACATTTACGGACTGCGAGGATACAGTCTTTGAATATTGACGGCCAGAAGTATCCTGCTCGCAGAATTTTCTGGGTAGTGGCATATCCGGACATATGTCCACCACAGGCGCCATTGTGGCAGTGATTTAGGATCCTTTCAGCCTCTTCCAAGGTTAGGCACCGACGGAGCACCGAATCAACTCCAATGCGGTATAAGGTATCTCCTACGATGCGGTAGGGTTGAGACTGATGTCGAATCCGACGTCGGGCATCTTTAGTCAACTCAGACCGGAATGTGGAGGCCTGAAGATACACAATTATGTCGCCGTACCAAGGGTCGCGAGTACTGATAAGGAAAAGAGTGTCGTCCGGGATATGATCCTCGGAGTTTGAAGGAGTGGAGTCTGTTGGGAGTGAGCATATAAGATCCGCGAAAACCAGTGATTTGGTTGACTTAGCAGTAGTGAACTCTAAGTCAAACTCCTGCAGGATAACGATCCATTTGGAGTATTTGCCCCCCAGTAATTGTCGAGAGAGAATATATGTCATGGGGTTGCAATCCGAAACCACTGTTATCGTACGTAGCAGGATGTAGTGGCGAAAACGCTGCACAGCGTGTACTGCGGCTAACGCTAGCTTCTCGACATGAGCATAACGTGTTTCTGTGTCGAGAAGGTTCCGTGATAGATAATAAACGACATGTTCATTTCCATCATCGTCATCCTGCACCAGAACCATAGCTATGGTGCTAAACGCGGCGGCGAGATACAAAGTGAAATCACGGTGATAATTAGGAGGACGAAGCAAAGGAGCATTAACCAGTAACGTCTTAAGCTTCTCAAAGGATTCTTGAGCAATGTCATCCCAATGGAAGGGAACGTTCTGCTTTAGAAGATGTGTGAATCCTTTGGCCACCTCTACGTAGTTCGGGATAAAGCGTCGAAGGAAGTTAGCTTTTCCCTGTAGACTCTACAACTGATATAACGAGGAGGGTGATGGGAGATTGATGATAGCCTCGACCTTTAAAGGGTCAAGGCGAATTCCGTCTTTGGAGACTATGAATCCCAAAATATGGCCAGAATCTACGCAAAAGACGCATTTATGAGGATTAAGCCTAATATTGTAGCGCCTGCAGCGAAGGAAAATCTGGCGGAGGTGTTCAGGGTGGTCCTCTTGCCTAGCTGAATGAGCTGGCAAGTTTTCCAGATAAGGCTGAATGATATGGTGTATGTCATGGAAAGCGTAAGACATCGCGCGCTGGAAAGTGGCCCCAGCATTCTTCAAGCTGAACGGGAGCTTTTTATAAGCGAAAGTACCCCACGGATAGATGAATGCAGTCTTGTGTTGATCCTCAGGTAAAATATTGATCTGATTATACCCTGAGAAACCGTCCATCAAGGAATAAATCTTACTCCCAGCACATTCGTCGATGATTTGGTCTATGAATGGAGTGGGATAGTTATCCTTCGGACATGCGTGGTTGATGTCGCGATAATCAACACAGACCCTAATAGTACCCTGCTTCTTATCGATAGGGACAATGTTGGAAACCCATTCTGTGAGGGGGATGGGATAAATAAAGTTTGGGTTCAGAATTTTTTCAACTTCTGCCTTAATTGCAGCGGCTTTGCAAGGATGCACTGGGCGTAAGCATTGGCGCACGGGCTTCGCACCAGGGTAGGTTGGAATCTCATGCACTACGATACTGGGATCGATCCCAGGCATTTCCTCGTAGGACCAGGCGAACACATCTCTGAATTCTTTAAAAAGATCAGTATAGACTTGAATCTCATCAGGAGAACAAGTCACTCCCACGTGTATGTTCTCAACGATCCCCGGTTTAACGGAGATGTTGATAGGGATGGTTTGAGTGATATTACTCAGGTTTCCTTCCGAAAGAACCTCGTGCGTCAAAATGGGCATTTGGAGAGGTGGAGTGGGAACCTGAGATGCAAAACGCTCTAGACAATCTGACATTGCTCCCAGGCAGGGCATAAAGGAGGAACGATGATGTCCATCGCTCCAAGGCAGCTCCTCAAGAGACATTGTTTCTACAATGGCTTCATCAGAAGGAAAAATATATTTTAGAGGATCAGGCGAATCGGCCTGACCGAGCCAGGGGGATTGAGAATAGACGTCTAAAGCCATGCTCAAAGGAGCATGCTGAGGAGGGGGAGGATCGGATGCGGCGACGATTTCACAGTAGCTAATGTCTACTGGAGTTAAGGGCATCGATTCTCCAAACTCAGTCACCTGCTCAGGCATAGGGATGAGCCATGGGTCGTTAGACCTAGAGATCATGTTAACTTGAGCGGTGTGTGGTCGTGGTGCGGGAAAAATACCCATGAGGACGGGGTATTTGAAGAGACCGGGCCTTACACTGTTTGGGGGATTTGGGATTTGATCCACGTACGAAACGTTGTTCTCGGAGGTGGAGGTGAAGAAGGACAACTGATCCACCGTAACGATTTTTCCCTCGTGAGGGAACTTAATAAGTCGAAAGAGGGTGGACGGCACGCATAACATGGCATGAGTCTAGCTGCGGCCAAGAAGTATATTGTAGTTGAGCTTAGCATCAACCACTTCTACTTCTACGTTGATAGTCTTCCCCTGTAAAGTAATCACTAGACTCTCAAGAACACCCAGGGGTTTAGATTCCTGACCATCGAATGCCTCTAGGGCATTGGGAGAGGATGAAAGGGCCGGAGAGCCAATGGCCTTCCAGCAAGCAGACGACATGACGCAGGTAGAAGCACCTTCATCCACAACGGCCCTATGGATGTTAAGACCATTGATCCTGACTTGAATAACAAGAGCGATCTGATGTGGAAGTCGGGGGGTGAAATTTTCTAAGTCAAAGGTGAGAAGACTAGAATCGGTGGGATCGATTCCACCGATTGCAGATAATAAAGCTTTCCGTTGTGAAGGACAACTTTGAAGAACTTCCAAAGCAGACATGGCAGAAGGTGCTTGTGCCAGATCCTCAACAATACTGTAGTGCTGAGCGGCACGAGCATTCGGATTGTAGGAAGACTTTCGTAGAACACCTTTAGAGGGTGGCCTTACAACGGGTTCAGCAGTAGGCTTCTCAATTTCCAACGAAACAGAGATAGGTGGGAGAGGTGGACCATCCGCAACTGCCTTCCCCGGTGCCTGACGCGATTCGTTGTAATCCTTCGAACGCGTGGCGATAGAAATAGGTGCAACGCCATTCATCATAAAGACTTGGGACCCAAATGGTGCAGATGGTGAAGGCTGTTCAACCATCTGGGTCTGCTGAGATGGGAACGGTTCTTTAAGAACTGCCGGAGTCCCTTTGGAGCCTTTTAGAAGTTGACTAACTTCGGATCGTCGAGGAAAATCCTTAGTATAATGATCTCCTTCACAAATGAGGCAGGGGTACTTCGATTTGCGTTGGGAACCATCCTCAGTCCGAGGTTTGGAATCTGGCTTTGGGGCGTCGGATTTGGATTTACCTTTGCCCTTCTTCTTTCCTTTGGAGGCTTTCTCCATAGGATTGGCCTGAACGACATTAACCTCCACAGTTTTTCCAGAATCGGTAGGGGCGGGAGGAGCAGAATTATTGGATGAGTTAGACTTCTGCTTCCCATTCGAAGATTTCTTTGAATTCTGAGACACGGAACCAATAACACCATCCACCGCCGGGGTAGGTGGAGCTTTAGAGTTTCCAGACCGTGGAGCATCAGGCAAGATATCATAGAGCGTGCCAGATTGTGAATATACCAAATCCAGATATTGAGCACGCGCTATGGCTTGTTCTTCAGTCACACACGCTCCCATAGCAATATCTTGGGCGATTTTGTTAACGAAGGAGGTGGTGAACCAATGAGTTAGTATCTGATCAGGTATATGAAACTTGATCAGCCTACGAAGACGTCGCCACTCATGAATGTGATCAGAAATGTGGGTGGCTTTGTCCTACTTCAAAGAAGTCAGGAGATGCGTCCCGGCTTCATAGCGAACTGGTAACTGAAAATGAGTCAGAAAAGCCATGGCTAACATATTGAAATCTTGAAAGATGCCACGGGATAATTTGATATACCACTTAGCAGCAGCGCCAGTCAAAGTGCGCTGGAAGAGGCGCAGATGGATTGAATCATCCACCCAAGAGTTGGACGAGCACCAAAGATGGTAAGTCATCACATGAGCTTGGGGGTCCTCTCCAGCTTTTCCCTCAAACTTGGGGCAATCACCGGGCACCTTGGTAGGAACCAGAGGCCAATAAGGATTATGTAGAATTGGATCATTCATTAATTTTGAAACATCCGGTAACTCCAAGGTAGCCAGAAACGGCAATGGCGGATTGGATGGCATACCTGGCCCCTGGTAAGGACCAGTACCTGTACTCCACGCTGGTTGGGAATATCCTTGCCCCCATGGGTTCTGTCCAGCAGGATTCTGACCGTAGGGGGTATAGGTGGTATAACCATCCTGATTCGGTTGCTGGTAACCAGCGTACGGGGGTTGGTAACCAGAGTATGGACCCTGATTATGAGTCAGCCCTGTGTAAGCAGCATTTGTATTTGGCTGCTGAGCATAGGTGTAGCTGGGTTGTTGAGGATGATAGTTAGAACCTTGGGGCTGGCTATAATTCGGTCGGTATTGACCATGAGAATAGTAGCCACCTTGAGGTTGAGTGGGCTGCTGATAGGTGGAACCCTGCGGAGCCTGATAATTTGGGTGCAACGGTTGATTTGGCTGCGGGATCGAATGAGTCGGTTGCTGGGCAGGGTTGATAGGATGTGCAAGCTGGCCTGGTTGAGCAGGCTGACCTGGCTGAGTGGGTTGGCTTGGGTTAACAGGTTGACCCGGGTGAACAGGTTGTGCCGGTTGCACAGGTTGACCTGGCTGTTGAGAGACACCAGGTTGCACCGAATGAACCGGTTGGCCTGGAGGTGGAACACCAGGTTGTGCTGGAGAAACCGGTTGTCCCGGTGGAGGAAAAGAGCCAGGTGGTCGCTGGTAACCGGTTTGACCTGCAGCAGGACCATAATATGGTCCTGGCTGGTGTGCAACGTTTGGATTAACAGGATACTGAGGTTGCATGGGTTGGGAAGGTTGGACTTGCCCCCCAGGACCGTATACCGGCCCTGGTTGGTACCCCGGCTGAGGCTGCACAGGTTGACTGGAAGGGTTGTAATACTGTCCTTGCGGACCGTACGATGGCCCTTGCTGGCCTGCAGGATAGCCTTGGATGGGCTGGCCCTGCGAGTTATAAGAATAGCCAAGCTGGCCCGAAGGTTGGCCTTGGAAAGGTTGCCCTTGCGGGTTATAAGACTGCCCAGCCTGGCCATACGGTAAACCTTGAGCATGAAGGTGAGCCTCTGGAGCGGGCAAACGTAACATGTTCCCGTGCTCATCGTATTGATCTGGAAAAGTATACATGGGTGTACCATCCTGTGCATAATGCGAAAAGTAAGAGCAGTTGGGGTCTTGAGAGGTTTGTCCAACCTCGGGGTTCGGCTGTTGGAGGGACAACTAATACTCCTTCGGAGAGATGTTCTCCGGCATAGCAGTCGCTATGTAGACATCTTCGGGAGGCGGCACAGCCCTCGCGGAGGGTGCCGTAACAGCGAGTGCAGACGCGGCCACACAGACAGTGGGCCTAACGGGTACAGAGGTGACGGGAGTCTGAGGAGACATCCCTAATGAGGGAACCACCGGCCTCGTAGAAGGAGCTGATACCCCCATAGAGGCTGCAGCGGCAATAATCTGACCCAAGGATATATACCCTGCTGGTAATGAGGGACCGGGTGATGACATAACAGCTGGTTCAGGGTTGTCTCCTAGAAATAATATTCGAGGAAATAACTGGTAATCCTCACCGGACGTGGGGATTTCCTCGCTGGATTCACTCATGATTGAGCCTGCCGCTAGATCTCGTAATAGACGGCGAGGCCTAGGAGGAAAAACAGCAGCTATAAAAGGCGAACCCGATGTAAGAGAAAGGAACTCTGCCCCTACTCTTAATTCAGACCAAGGGTCAGAAAAGGGCCAATTGAAATCAACTGGTCCCCCAAAGGGTTGTTTAGCAAGAACCGGTCCCCCGTCAGGAAACTCGGAAACAATGGGCTGCTGAGGTTCAACAGAGGATTGAGAAGCCTCTGATGAATCGTCCGTATAAGGACTACTAGTAGACGAAACCGAGGGTTCCGCCAATGTGGTGGTAACGATAAGAGAAAAGATCAAAAACACACACGGGCTGAAAAGGAGTCAAGACACACAATCAAACGGCCAACAAGCAAAATATGACAGGGTGTGTGATCGTGGGTGATTAATTTTTACCACATTGAAAAATAGGAAACTTCACCATTTCATGTTTTAAGAGTCGAGAAACGGATAAAAGGTGACTCTATCTCTTTCAGTTTTGAAGCAAGCGTGAAAGGACAAGCGCTTGGTGATCCTTTCAAATTTAAAGAGTCAGAAAAGATCAAATGACTACTCAGGAATACTAGGCAAAGGGTGTACCAAATAACCGTGAACTGCAATATACACCTTGGTTTCAAAATGAAAAAGAAATCAACCAAGGACTTGACGTACGTGCAGGCAATCTCCCCGAATGTTGTGTCCGGTGTATCACGGGTATAGGGCGGCAGACTCGGCTTCCTATGGATAAAGGATAGAAACCTAGTGGGGTCTCCCTTTATATACGTGATGGTACGGGGAGCACAAGTCCGTACTAGCACTATCTAAAGCCAAGAGGCGAACGACAGCTACTAGGTTTTAAGACGCCGGAACACGTTTCTAGCCTAGACCTCTAAATGTGTTTCGTTAGATTTCAATGTTGCCTTAGTGTAAATTGAGTAAATTTTAAAGTTTATCTTCAATTACGTTTCAGTTTTCAGGCCCTAGCGAATGTAATGTCTCAAAATCTCCTAAATGCACTCTATATGCCACAGTATATCATTTCATTTGATGAAAGCTATTTATGAGAGAGTTGAGAGCTTTTCACACAATAACGAAATGAACAGAAAACAACCAATGATGTCTCTAATGCAGCTAATGAAAACTAAAAAGCTTTTCGTTCAAGGTTACCAATCACTAATAACACCGAAAATATCTAATTCACATTAACTAATGAAAAGCAAAAGAGATTTTTTTTATATATTTTCAATATTTCAGAGCAAAGTGCGCTAAAAAAATGAAAACTAATGCAAAAGTGATTCGAGAAATGATGATAAGAGAGCAAAAACAAACAAATTTCACTCAATAGCAAACACAATCAGACCTCAAATCGACCAACAGTCCCTCAAAACCAAGAAAATCCCAAAGACACAAATGAACCGTGTAATCTAGGCCCAAAACGAGACAAAGCGGAATTCGAATGAAGGAGGAGTCAATCACTCAAATAGCGCAATAAAACGATAAACAACTGTCAAACGAATGCAGGGAAGCAATCACAAGGTTGACTGAACCGATAGAAACCAAAAACTCCCAAGGAAGGCTCGACACACCATAGCACCTAGATGACCTAGGGCTAGAATGCAAAATCAATGGAAATGGGCAAACAACCAAAGGACGAAGGTAACAGTCAGTCAATCAAGGCTCCAAAACACTCAAGCAGTCAAAAAAATGAAACCAAAATCAGAGATCAGGCTCAGAAAGCTCAAAATCAAGTAAACCCTAGCAGTCCCCAACACTGGTGCGACTGTCAAGCTGAAACTAGTACCATATCAGAATTGGCGCGGGTAATACATTGACAACTAGCGCCAATTGGCGCGACTGTCACGCTTAGAAACGCGCCATTCAAGCTTGCTATGCCAAAATAAAAAATAAGCAATCCAAGATCAGACCAGTGATGTCTGGAGTTTTCAAAAACCCAAATTCACAGAAAGAACTAGCCCAAAAGAGCTGATCAAGCAAGCAGAATCGAGAATCGACCGAAAGACAAGACAGTGCTCCAAGTGTTCAGTTTACAAACTAAACCGGAGATTGACTGAAGCAGCTTTGATCTACTTCACAATTGCAGAGCAAAAGTGTTTCAAAGGCTATCTGGCCAACTTCAGGCTCCGTCTATAGCTTATAAAACAAATGACAACAAGCTAACGAACCCCAGCAGAGTCACCAATTGGTTATGGAGGTAAATCCCCTCTGCGGATAGAGGCGATCCCTACTAGCCCAGACTGGGTCTAGCAACAATCATTCATGCTACAGTACAGGTTCCTAATTGCAAATAAACCAACTAGTGATGAAGGCCTACCTGGAATCCAACGTTGTTGCTTGTAGATAAAGTAGTGCTCCCTTTCCTTAGCTCTAGCAGATCATGATCCCCACGATCTGCGTGATAGGACACCTGCACACGCAAGAGACAAAACAAAAGCAAGCGTAAAATCCAGTAGATGCAACTATATGTCAGTCAGAAAGGACATAACTCATCATCATAAACAACAACAAGAGTGGAACCATAACCAATATTCGTTTATTATTAATCAATCAAAGGAAGAATACAACCATAGTTCTGGCATTGAATTCTCCTTCGGTGGGTCGCCAGCAGAACACGTCTCGAAAAGCCTGTCAAGGATGGGATAAACCTCTCTCTTCGGATCTTGACAATAGTCTTCTTGCTTGGATTTGGCCTTAAGGGAATTATGGAGGCTCTTGCAGCATAAGGCTCTTGGGAATTTGGGAACTTGAAGACTAGCTTGCAATGGAGATGGGCAAGCTTTTATAGATGGAAGAAGGGGAGTTGGGATCCCTATAATCATGGGATTGGCCCTATCATCAAGGAAGCTTCCATGAGAGGTGGCAAACCACTTCCTCTCTATGGAAATCCGTAGCCAAACCTCCCAACTCAAGATAGATAGCAGTCCAGGAATTTGTTAGGACGAAACTTCCGCCATTTATTTTTAAAAAACACTCCTTAAATTGGTTGGCGTGAGTGCGACTCTGGGACAGAGCGCCAATTGGCGCAA